>CAUYLG010015781.1:0-284698 GCA_963573385.1 Cacajao melanocephalus
AAGGGGAGGGAGGGAGGGAAGGGAGGGAGGAAAGGAAAGGAAGGAAGGAAGGTGGGGAGGGAGAGAGGGAGAAGGGGGAGGGGGGAGGGAGGGAAGGGAGGGAGGAAAGGAAAGGAAGGAAGGAAGGTGGGGAGGGAGGGAGGGAGGGAGAAGGGGAGGGGGAGGGAGGGAGGGAGGAAAGGAAAGGAAGGAGGGAAGGTGGGGAGCAGGAAAAGTGTGCTGACTTCCTCATCTTTACTGCCAGGGCTGAGAGACGTTATTTAAAACTGATGAAGCAGGTGACAGATTCAAGCAGACGTCACAGTGAAAGGCAAGAACTAATTAAGGTGAGGGTGACTGAGGATCAGCAGAGGCTGGGTCCCCGTATCACTCCCCCAGCCCCACTCACGGTGGAGCTCAGTAAATAGGAGAATAAAACAGCATCAGACTCAGAAAACGATTGTTTAAATTTTATAACCAAAATAAACATATCCAAAATTGTTCTCAAAATAGTAGGTATTTGTTTTACACAAAACGTGATGACAGTAAGAAATACTGCCAGTATAGACATCATCCCTTCCAGGCTGGCCTTTTTCATTTTGTATCCAAAAGCTACAGTGGTGAGACAGTGTAGCCAGAAACCACAGCAAAAAGCCACTTCCACTTAGTGATTGCATAATCATATTCTCAGAAGAGCTCAGTAAAACAGAATTTTAGAGTTGCTTTTATGTCTTCGCTAAAAATGTTTCTTAGGCCAATGTGAGGTTGAATGGTTAACTTTTGAGATTTTTCTGTGGAATACATTTCAACATTTTTTAAGCCCTAAGTCTGAGAAATTGGCTGTCTGCTACACTGAAACCAAGATACGATGTTCTCAGATCTGGTTGTGGTCTCCAGGCATTCCACTATCTAAAGAAAGTAAACCCCTAAAATAGAGTCCCATCTCTAGATGATATATTCATTTGGTGAGAAGTCATTTGCAAGGGAAATTCCATATTCAATAGCTGCAGTTTAAAAACTGATTTTGGGTTTTCCATGCTAACCATGTATTGAGTGAAAAGCATTGTCAACTAATAAAGTAATGACTATGCTTGCAAGCTAAATTTACCTTCTTCTGATTAGGATTTCCCATCTAACGTCCTTCAACTTGAAAGCAACTCCGATAAGAGGGATGCTTTCTTATTCCTTTGAATCCTCTCCTTTTCTAGATGCTAAGGACCATGAGGCAGATGGTTCCCTACCTCGCCCCCACCTAGTCCGTTTCTAGGAAGTATCATGACCAGCTGGGCAGGATTTGGACGCGTTCTGCTGGGACTGCCAGACACCAGCCCATCTGGTGGACATTCGTCCACAGGCTTCTTGGTCAAGGTAATGCTCGAATTGTTTGGGTACAAAATGAAAACACAGCGTTTGATTACAAAAGAATTTAGAAAAATAAGTGTGGTCAGAGCAAGTTGTATGAGGATCAGAAAATTTTAAAAATGGAAAAAACACATTGGAAGAAAAAGAGGAAATTTTGTTTTAAAAATTAAAAGCCACCAAAGATACACAATGTCTGCTACAAAAGTTCTTTTTGGAAAATAAATCTTTAATTCAATATTTTTTATGTGATTTACATTAATTTTGGTTGAAAAGAACCACGTAGATCAATACTTTTCAGTAATTTGTGAGTCTAAAATTGTTGTTTCTCTGTATGCTCACAAAATAATGATACCTCTACATTTGTCATTGAAAGAAAGAATTGTTGATAAATGCCAGATTCGTGGGTGTTGGAATTTCCTCATTTCCGGATTTCTAAGGCAGTGGAAGTGACCTGCGATGTCCGTAGGAGAGCACCTCTCATGAATTTATACCTTATGTCTTCGCCAAATTCAACCTTTTCTTACTCTTTTTTATTCTAGAAAACATTCTCAAGTCAAAATAGTCAACTGTTAACTATGAAGGCAGGTGGATGCTGCTGTCTGCTTTGAACTCTTGTCCCTTCTCTTGTTCCTGGGCACACCTGGACCCATCCAGGCTACCCTGCAGCTGGGTGGGCTTGAGCTGGGCTGCAGCCAGTGGACCGTGAGCAGGAGGGATGCCCCCTGGCTTCCAGAGGGGCTCACTGCTTCTCCCCAGCTTGGTCAGGGAAGCAGATCCAGGGACCTCAAAATCATCTGTGAAGGAAGATGGGGAAGCCTTCCTCAGCTGGGCCCTTGAGTGCCACCTAGGGAGAGACTCCCCCCACCCAAACCTCCCACGTCCCCAGGTCCCGCTCCACCCAGGCCCTGTTTGTCCTGCTCTCACCAATAACAAACACGCTTCTCTTACGCTTGGGCCGTGACACACGTGCATGTCTATCTGCTGCAGCAGTGGCCTCCCTAACACACTCACCAAGTTACAGGATGTCCTTTCATTCCTGTGTCCTGAAATTCCGCTAACATTTCAGCCTTTTCTGTTCACCTCATGATCCTCGCCTCTGTTCTGTAACCAGAACTGCTTTAGAAACGCCGTTCCCAGACGCGGAATTCTTGTATGGTTTTTGTTCCCAACACCATGTCATTCGAGTTGTTTTCGCAGCAGCGATGGATTTATGCGGCTTTGCTAAGCCTCAGCTCATACTTGCCATGTTTTGTATCCATCTTGGGATCTGGACAAGAATTCGGAGAGGGGGCGTCTGTGCCAGAGTTCCCGTCTGACCTACTGCTGTGGTTCCAGAACATTCCGTCCCCAAGATGTCCCAGCCCATGGCAGGTGGTCAGCAGGGGCTTGTGTGACCAGCTCAGCCAGACTCCAGTCCGTTGCACTCAGACGCTCCTCCAGTGCAGGAGCTGGTGAGGCCTCTTCCTCAGGGACATTTTGCTTCGCTCTTCAGCAGAGCTCGGGCAGGGGATGGGGCAGGAGCCAGGATGCAGACCGAGCTCCCGGTGGGCAGAGGTCTGGGAAATGGCACAGAGACTGCTCACGCTGTGGGAAACCTGTTTTACACTTTGCTATATGTTACTTGTATTCATCGTAGAAAAATATAAACAAGAAAAATAAGCAAAAAAGAAGCAAGGCCACTTGTAACCCCATCCCACAGGTGATGACTCACGCCTGTACCTCCACAGACTAACGAAACTACGAATGCACTTTGTGCCATGACCTTGTGACCCGCAAGGCCCTGTACACATCTTTTCACATAATGTTGTATCATTAGCAGTTCTTAAGATCAATAAATGAAGAGCTGGATCATTGCAATACTTGGTGTAGAATGCCATGGTTTGATGAGCACGTCACTGAGTGATACTGCAGCGCTGGCCATTTAGGTTGTCCAGATCTTAGCTATTATAAAAAGGCTGTGAATCTGTTATCCCCGCAGGATACATTTTAAGACATTGCACACATTTTTAAGATTTCTGATGGGCATCGTTGGAGCATCCTGCAGGAACCAGTGACTGGCCCCTTGTCCTCCAGCATCCCCCACCCCGGGCATAGCTTTCTTTTTAGTATTTGCTAATCCCCAATCATGAAACATGGCACCTTGTTATCTTTTTTAATTTGCAGTTTTATTCGTCATGTTAATCTCCGGCTCTGAAACCAGGCAGCATGCTAACCCTTCGTGTGCTGCATATGCCTTTGGTTTGCAGCTTGCTTGTCGTTACTGTTCTGTTGCTGTTGGTCTTTCTTTGCAGCCTTGGGAATGACGCAAGAGTACACGGGACTCTGACTGTGGACGTGCTTTTCACACTCCTCTCTTTAAACGCTGGGCCCTTACTCTGGGTGTTGTGTGAGATGATGCCCCGTGGTGGGGCCAGAGGGAGCACAAGAGCTGACTTCGGGGAGACCAGCCACCCTCTGCATGCAAGGGGCAGTGGGCCTGCGGCTTGAGTGTGCCTGCAGGTGCCACAGGGGCAGGCTGGAGCTGGCGTGGCCCCCCCACTGCATGGCTGCGGGAGAGGTGCCACCTCTTTGCACACAGACCTGCTCGCTCGTGAGTGCAGCTGTGACCGTGCCAGCCTCCCAGGGTTGCTGAGGATCAAATGAGAAGATGCAGATAGAGTGCTTACAGCAGTGCATGGCATTCAGTGAGCCCAACTCAAATGCTTCTGTTGTAGAATTTGATCTTAATATTATGAAGCCCTCTGGTTGTTTCACTACCTACAATCACAGATTAATAGTTTATAAGCACTCCTTAAATTTTTCCAAGTCATGGGACCCACACAGGCCACACTAGACACAGCTGGCACCTGGGAGTGTAACTGGGGTTCACGTTCTGAGAAGCCACTGCTCCAGGCGAGGCCTGCATCAGGGACTATGAGTGGTGTAGGAGCTAGGTGTTCAGAGAGACCCTGAGGACTTGGCCGCCACCAGCCACGGTAGGAAATGGTTGGCCAGGACGGTGCCCTGAGAAAGGGAAACCTAGAAGGAAAATTGGACCCGAGAGACTGCTCATTAAATGCAGAAATGTCCTCCAGACGCCAGGTTGGCCCTCCAGCCAGCACAGGATCAGACCGAAGCCTTAAGCGGCTGCCATGTAACCAGATAGGGCTGTGTCCAGGGACTCCAACACAACACGGCTCTTGGCTGAGGTAAGCACAGGCATCTTTAAAAGTTGTTAGGTTGTACCAAGCACAGTGGCTTACGTCTAATCCCAGCACTCTGGGAGGCTGAGGTGGGAGGATCATTTGAACCTGGGAGTTTGATTCCAGCCTGGGCTACACAGGGAGACCCCAACTCCAAAAAAAAAAAAAAATCGCTGGGCGTGGTAGCATGTGCCTGTAGTCCTAGCTACTCAGAAGGCTGAAGCAGGAGGATCGCTTGAGCCAGGAGCTGGAGGCTGCAGTGAACCATGACGGCACCATTGCATTCCAGCCTGGGTGACAGAGTGAGACCCTGTCTCTTAAAAAAAAAAATGTAAGCTCCACTCACACAGAGCGGGTAGGAGTGAGTTCCACTTGCATCAGGGTCTCTCTAACTCAGGGGACCCTCTGTTGAATTCAGGTCCTTAACTGGATGTGGCCCATCACACTGGGAGGGGCCATCTTGCTTTCCTTGGTCTGCCAATTTGAATGCAAATCTCTTCCAAAAACACCCTCACAGAAATACTTAAAGTGATGTTTAACCAAATATCTGGGCACCCTGTGGCCCAGTCCAGTTGACATATGAAATTAACCATCATAACACTCAGCCACCTACAGGCCTCTTCCACCTCATTGGCGAACGGGCACCCCAGCGCAGTTGGAAACAGGCGTCTGTCCTTCCTCCCGAGCTCATCAGAGCACAGGACAGACCTGCTGGCCATCACATAGGGGGGTCCCTGGATCATCCCCGGGCCTTTCTCCCATGCCCCCACACCAGTCTAGCATCACATCTTGCCGGTTCTACCCACATGAATGTGCTGTGTGTTGAAAAATTCAAGGTGAGGAGCAGTCTGCTGGCACCAGGGAACACAGGGAGGGACCATGCTGGCAAGGAACTCACAGCTCTGAGCCCTCACATCTTCAGGCCAACCCTCAGGACTGCCCCCAAGAATGCCCCTCCCAACCACAGCAGGTGACTGTCATGGGCATCCCCAGCCTCTCAAAAATCCAGGAGGGGGTGTGGTGTGGAGGGACTGGCCAGTGTGGGACGCGCAGAGCCAGAAAGGGCAGCTGCCGCAGAGTTGAAGAGCCCATCTTAAGAAGAGTCCCAAGAGTAACGAGGCCTGACTTCAGGTTGCAAGCACAAGGATGGGGCCAGACACTGCCATGCTCAGCAGGCGTGGCCAGCAAACCATGCTACAGATGCAGTGGACACCAGCCACAGCTGCTCAGATCCCTCCCTCCCTTGACCGGATGCCGTCAACCTGTGGCTTCTGCTGGTTTTTCTGAACAAGAGCCACGGTGGGAAGGAAGATGAGTTTTTCAGCCTCCACTTTCTGCCGAGCGGCTCGGAGTCTGAGTACATCAGGGTAACCAGGCATGATGAGCATGCATTCTACACGCTCATGTTGGTCTGCGCTCCCACAAACTGAGAGGTCTTTTAAGGAAATCCCTCCCCAATCCGGAGTTGAGTCATCTGGCTTCCATCTCTGGGCTCCTTAAATAACCAGAATCTCAAATTAGCCATGAGAAAGAAACACACAAAAACATCTCTTTATGATGAAAAGGAAGACAAAACCCCAAAGCTGCCATGTGGGACAGAGACTGCTCCCTTCGTCACCGTTCATCTCTCTCCCTGCATCTTCTAGCGTCTTGTATTCATGGAAGGCGAGAATGAGCTGGAACAGAAGGAGGAGATGTAGGCCACTCGCCGGCAGCGGAAAGGCGCCGCCGCCACTCCAGATATCCCAAAATAAAGACGGTTTTTCCGCAAAACATTTGCTTGTAGGAGATGCAAATGAGAGGTATTTTTAGGAAATATTAATGCACTGAGCTCCAATTTGCAGACCAAGGTTTACTTTGTCCCCTCCTCCACCGGGAGCTGTTTGAGTGCTTGGATCCTTCCTGGAAAAATTCCACTCTGAAATAATGACTTGGTTTCCTCATAGGAAGAATGCACGCATATTGTCAAGAGCCAAGTCAAGAGCCAAACAACACCCAAAGTTACAAAAGAGAAGGCAACAACAATCTAAAAGTGTCACTGCTGAGCCCCTTGCTCAGAACCCCCTCATTCACGTCGGGTGAGGCCAGGCCCTGTGCAAGGCATGGACAGAACACACAGCTCATGGTTGAGTTGACAGGGAAGTTAAAGATTTTCCTTGAATTCAACAGAAGGAAAAGAAATGGAGTGAAACTGAAGGACTGCTAAGCTTCACATAAATGAATCCTATCCCAGGAAATGCTTTTCCCTCAAAGATAGGCAGGAACCCCGGAAAAAGAAAGCCCAGTCCCCCCATCTGCACCCCTTCCCCTGACAGCCCCAGCCCTGCTGACAGCGCAGCGTCCTCCGGCAGGTGGTGCCGGACAGACAGACAGACAGACACAGGGTGGACGAGAAGCGCAGAACCAGGCCCGTGCACCCGGGAGGACAGTGAGATGAAGGGGGAGCCTCAAACCTCTGGAGCACAAGTGGACACTGAATAAGGGGGAGATGCGAGGGGTGCACCAAATCAGCCTGGAGAAAAGATGAGTGGTCCACCTCACACCACGCACAAGAATACACTTCCAGCGGCTTGGAAACCCAAACACGAAATGTGAGCTCAGACAAGTCCTGGAAGAGAACATGGGTGCATTCTTCTCTCACCTGGGTGCAGAGATAGACCCTCTAACCATGATTCAAAGAAAAGAAAAGATTGGTAAATATGAATTTAAAAAAGGAAAAATATTTTTGCATAGCCAAAAGAAAACACCATAAATAAAGACAACTGAAAAACTAGGAGAAAATATTTGCAACATAAGCCACACATGAGGGACCGATGTTCTTTTTTTTTTTTTGAGACGGAGTCCTGCTCCATCACACAGGCTAGAGTGCAGTGGTGCAATCGCAGCTCACTGCAACCTCCACCTTCTGGGTTCAAGCGATTCTCCTGCCTCAGCCTCCCAAGTAGTTGGGATTACAGGTGTGCGCCACCAATCCTGGCAGCTAATTTTTGTACTTTTAGTAGAGACGGAGTTTCACCGTGTTGGTCAGGCTGGTCTCAAACCCCTAACCTCAAGTGATCTGCCCACCTTGGCCTCCCAAAGGGCTGGGATTCCAGGCGTGAGCCACCATCCCCAGCTCGAACATCCCTAATAAATGAAGAGCTCTTACAAACTGAGGACAAAGGACCAGAAATCAGATAGACAACAGGAAAAGGACACAAAGAAACAGTTCCCCAAAAAGACGAAAATGAGCCTGAAACACAGGAAACCTGTCCACTCACTCATCCTTAGAGAACGCAGACTTCAACAATGCCAGGTGCTGCCTCTCATCCACGAGGCGGCGCATCCGCCAGCCGCACTGAGGGAAGCAGGTCCCAGTCCCTGGCGGGGACCCCCCGGGCTACAGCCCTCCCAGAGGGGCGTTGGCAACACCCTACAAAACAACTCGCACACTTACCTTTGACCCTGGGAAGATGTCTCCAGTCCAAAACGAAGGCACCTGTGCCTGATGTCCTTCCTTTGCAGCGATGTTTGTAATTGCAAAACACTGACGACAGTCTGAGCGTCCACACACATAAGGGGGCTGGATGACCTGGGGGTGTCCACCGGTCTGAGAAGTTTCTGGACACACAGGCAGGTGGACAAAGAAAGTTCCAGAGAGTCTAGAGGGTGCTACCCTTCAGGAAGATGGCCATGAGGGGCAGGGATGGGGAGGGGTGCTGGGGCAGCGGGTGGGGAGGACAGTGTGGGGGAGTAGGGGGCAGGGATGAGGAGGGGTATGGAGGGGGGCAGGGAGAGGGTGGGCAGTGGGGGCAGGGACGGGGGAGGGGTGTAGAGGAGTGGGAATTGGGGGAGGGAGTGGGAGGGATGGTGTGGGGGTGAGGAGCAGGAAGGGAGAGGCAAGGGGGCAGGGAGGGGAGGGGGTGCTGGGCAGTGGCGGCCGGCAGGGATGGTGGCAAGGTGTGGACTTTTAATCAGGGTTGATTAGAACACAGAAGATTGGCCGGGTGCCATGGCTCACATTTGTAATCTCAGCACTTTGGGAGGCCAAAGTGAGCGGATCACTTGAAATCAGGAGTTTGAGACGAGCCTGGCCAACACGGTGAAACCTTGTGTCTACCAAAAAAATCCAAAAATGAGCCGGGCGTGGTGGTGTCAACCTGTAGTCCTAGCTACTTGGAGGCTGAGGTGGGAGAGTCACTTGAACCTGGGAGGCAGAGGTTGCAGTGAGCCGCAATGGCGCCACTGTATACCAGCCTGGGCAACAGAGAGAGATCTTGTCTCAAAAAAATAAAGAACACAGAGGATTTCGCGGGTTGGCAAGTGATGGGAGGGTGGCGGGATCAGAAGTGGCATTCAGGGCCCTCCTATCCGGCCGCACTTGTCTTCCCCCGCTCTCCTCTCCAGTCCCTCCCCTTCCCTCACTGGCCCCTGCCCCTGCCATGCCAGGTCCTCCCATCCAGGAAGCCCTGGAGGGCCCCTGAGTGAGAGGCGCTGGCTCCCTGGCTTTCCTGGCTGGGGCACATGTCACTTTCCTCCTCCGTGGGTACAGGCTCTCCCCCAGGCCTCTTCTGGACCTGGGGAATGACTACTTGTCCTGTAAGAACGTCGCCTCCTTCAGGAAGTCCTTCCTGACCTGATCAAGCAGAAGCCCTGCCTGACCACAGCACCTCACACATCTTTGATGAATCTGCCACCCTGGATGACTGAAAGGCTTGTCCCAGCTGCTGTCCCAGCCACTGGGCCCACTGTCTCTCCCTAGGGTGTGATCCACACCTTACCATTCTTAATCGGCTTAAGAAAACATCTGGCCATGAAAGCGAATACAGAATACATGTGTCTATTAGTAAAGCAAAGGCTGCTCATCACCCCACCATTGTTAGAGAGAATTTACAGTCCCAGCTGCCCTCTTACAGAGGGCAGAATCCACCTCTCATGGGAGCAGCTGCTACTGCTCCCTGAGCTCCCTGAGCTCTCAGAGCCACAGTCTCACCTGCTAATCGCCTGGCCCCTTGTAAGTGAATGTGAGGCTGTGAGTGCGAGATAGCAGGCGGGCCCCAGACACCTGACAGCACCAGATGCGCAGGCTCCTGGCATTGGTGTGTGCGAGGCAGGTGCATGACTGTGAGTCACTTAGAAGACCCCCAGGAAGACCCCGTGCTCAGGAGGGCTCCATGCTCAAGAGGGCTTGGTGCTGAGGAGGACTTGGTACTCAAGAGGGCTCAGAGGGCTTGGTGCTGTGGAGAGCTTGGTGCTCAGAGGGGCTCAGTGCTCAAAAGGACTTGGTGCTCAGGAGGGCTTGGTGCTCAGGGGGCTTGGATCTCAAGAGGACTCAGCGCTCAGGAGAGCTCAGTGCTCAGAGGGGCTTGATGCTGAGAAGAGCTCGGTGCTTGAAGGGCTTGGTGCTCAGGAGTACTCAGAGGGCTTGGTGCTGAGGAGAGCTCAGTGCTCAGGAGGACTTGGCACTCAGGAGAGCTCAGTGCTCAGGAAGGGTCAGTGCTCGGGGGGCTTGGTGCTGAGGAGGGCTCAGTGCGCAGGGGGCTTGGTATTCAGGAGGACTCAGCGCTTAGGAGGGCTTGTTGCTCAAGAGGACTTGTTGCTCAGGAGGGCTTGGTGCTCAGGGGGACTTGGTGCTCAGGGGAACTTGGTGCTCAGGGGGACTTGGTGCTCAGGAGGGCTTGGTGCTCAGGAGGACCCTGTCTTCAGGAGGGCTCGGTGCTCAGCGGGGCTCTGTGCTCAGGAGGGCTTGGTGCTCCGGAGGACCCTATGTTCAGGAGGACTCGGTGCTCAGGAGGGCTCGGTGCTCAGGAGGGCTTGGTGCTCAGGGGGGCTCGGTGCTCAGGAGGGCTTGGTGCTCAGGAGGGCTTGGTGCTCAGGACCTTGTTCTCAGGAGGGTTCCATGCTCAGGAGGACGGTGTTTCCATTTTGAGTGCTCTGCAATTGTTACCTTGATATTTTAACAATTTTATTATTGAATGTGTGCTTTGAAAGAGAAGCCCTATGGGGCTTCGAGCCTCGACTCACCAAGGCCACTCCATGGTTCTGACCCTGACGCCTCTGCCTGTGAAGGTCCCTCCTTGCCTTGCAGGTGTTCCCTTGCTCGAGGGAGCACAGCAGTAACTGCAAGTGGAAATCACCGTGACAGACTGAGGGCGGGAGGGCGACAGAGGGAGGCGCACACGCAGAGACAGATTTTGGAAAAAAGGAAAGAACTTTTTCATGTTTCATGAATAAGCAGCCTCATTTCCACTTCTCACTTTTCAGGGCACCCTGCAAATTACATAGCCAGACCAGCTCTTGCGTGTTACACAGATATGACATATCCTGCTGGAGTCTGCTCTTCGACGAAACTAGAGAAGTCAGCAGGACCCCAAAATCTTGTACAGTAGCCTCCACCATCCTCAGTTTCACTGTCTGTGATTTCAGTTACCCACAGTCAATTGCATTTTAAAATTATAAACTGGAAAATTCCAGAAATAAACAATTCATATGCTTTAATTTGCACACTCTCTGAGGGGCACCGTGAAATCTGGCTCTGTCCTGCTCTGTCCTGCACAGGATATGAATTGTCCTTTGTTCAGCATCTTCATGCTGCCTACACTACCTGCTGTTAGTCCCTGAGCCCTCTCGGAAGTCAGATAAAAGAGACATGGTTCATACAGTGTTCCGTACAACCTGCGTTTCACCCCGTTTCTGGGTTCCCAGGCCTTTGACCTTGAACTGAGATTTCTACCATTGGCTTCCCTGGTTCTGGGGATTTGGACTTGGAGCAAGCCACACTGCCAACACCCTGGGGTCTCTAGCTTGCAGACGGCCGGTAGTGGGACTTCTCAGGCTCCACAATCGTGTGAATCAGTTCCCCTAATAAATTCCCTCTCAACTATCTATCTACTTGTCTGCCTGTCTCTCTCTCTCTCTCTCCATCTACCTATCTATCCACCCATCCTATTGGTTCCGTTTCTCAAGAGAAACCCGACTAACACAGATGTGCAGGACCTTTACCCTGAAAACTGCAAAATACAGCCAGGAGAAATTAAAGACAACCTAAACAAATTGAGAGTGTTATGGTCTAAGTACTTCTGTCCCCCTAAAACTCACATGTTGAAATTCTGATCCCCGCCACAAGGTCATGGTTTTGAAGGTGATTTGGTCACAAGGGTGGAGTCCTCATGATGGGATTAGTTTCCTTATAAAAGACATTGCAGGCGGCTATCTAGCCCCTTCTGCTATGTGAGGCCATAGCAAGAAGGCACCATCAGTTGTGGAGCCTGAGAAGTCCCACAAGCCATTCGCAAGCTGGAGAGCCGGGGATGCTGGCAGTGTAGCTCAGTCCAAGACCGAAAGCTCCAGAACCAGGGAAGCTGATGGTAAAACACTCAGTCCAAGGCCAAAGGCCTGAGAACACCAGGCGAAGGGTATAAGTCCTGGAGCCAGAGGCTAGGGAGCCTTGGCTTTCACCAGACACCTTGATCTTGGACTTCCCAACCTCCAGAACTGCAAGAAATATATGTCTGTTGTTTATAAGCCATCCAGTCAATGATACTTTGTTATAGCTGCCTGAATGGACTGAGACATGATCATGTATTGGAAGATTCAGTATTATAAAACTGTCCATCCTTCCTGAAAACAGGAAGACATGCTTAAGGCAATGGAAGGGGTGGAGGCTCCAGTGAGCCATGGTTCTGCCATTGCACTTCAGCCTGGGCAACAGAATGACTAATCAATGTTAGTCTAATAAAAATTCCAGCAGGCTTTGTTATAGAAATTGACAAGCTGATCCTAAAAGGTTAATGGAAATGCAAAGAACTTAGAACAGGGCAAATAATCCTACACAGAGTCTGCAGGAATGACACCAGCTTCTTTTTCTTGAGCTGTAGGGTTCAAGGCAATGTGGTGTCTGTGGGAAGCAAAACAAACAGATCAATGGAACAGAATAAAGAGTCAAGAAATAGATCCACCAAGGCTGGATGCAGTGGCTCACACCTGTAATCCCAACGCCTTGGGAGGCCAAGGTGGGAGGATCACTTAAGCCCAGGAGTTTGATACCAGCCTGGGCAACATAGGGAGACCCTGTCTCTACAAAAAATAAACATAAAAAAATTAGCTGGGTGTGGTGGTATGCACCTGTGGTCCCAGCTACTATAGAGGCTGGGGTAGGAGGATTGCTTGAGCCAGAAGGTGGAGGCTCCAGTGAGCCATGGTTCTGCCACTGCATTCCAGCCTGGGCAACAGAGTGAGACCCTGTCACAAAATACGGAAAGAATTAGTTGTTGTAATGGAGGCTAATTTGCTAGTGGGAATGAGCTCAGGTGGGTGCGTTTCTTCCATAGTAACCCCAGTGGCCACCGCAGACATCCTTCAGGCAGTAGAAGGCGTGAAAGTGCCCCTCCCCTTCATCCTACCCTCCCTCCCCTCTTCTTCCTTTCCCTCCCCCTCCTCCTCTTCTGTTTCGCAGATACGTGAGGGGTGGGGCCAGGGACCTGAGCCCTGGAATCCTCATGGAGAAGCTTCCTTGGAGTCCTTAGCTGCAGAGTGGTGGGCACATCTGATGCCCTTATTCAGATCTGCCCACTGGGATGCATGTGAAGTGCTGAAGCTTTAATAAATAAGATGCAGGAGGGCTTGCAAAAGGCTCTGTGTATAGGGCACACAGCCAGCTCGTGCTCAGGGGATGGGGAAGGGGGTTCACCGAGCACCCATGCAGATGGAATGCACTTATTTAATGACCAGCGAAGACATTACCAGACAGTCAAGGAAAAATATGTGTTTTTCCACTTTGGGAAATAGTCAAAGCTTTCATATTCCACCAAAAATAGAAGTGGAATTCTAGAAAGCAAAAATAGGTGGGCTTATACTTGTATGCCATTCAAGCAAACCCGTATAGACTACGACTGCTCTCATCTCTCTGGAATGCGTGCTGTGTTCCCAGGAGGTCTGGGAAGGAGCCGGGACAAGAGGGGGCCTGGGACCTGTTCCTGGGCCTGCCCTCCTGCAGCCGCCCAGGGCCCCTCCTGGTTCTCGCAGGGCCATGTGGGGTGGCAGCCCCCTAGATGTGCCCTCCCTCCTCTCCAGCCCCTGAGGCATTGGTGACCGACATGAGACCCTTCCCCCTGAAAAGAGCCTGGTCGAAGAACTGATGAGTACTCCATCACAGGTCCTCATGGTGGCCAGCACAGGACAGGCAGAGAGACTTTTCCCCTTGAATCCGGAGGTTGCGGGGAAACTCTGAGTGCCACACCCCACCGCTGGGGGATGCTGGGGAGGGGCGAGCCTCAAACCTTACTGCAGTCCGGGACAGTGGCTCATATTTGTGTGGCTGATGGAGTATTTAATGCTTAGTTTATATTTTCTTTTTACATAGTTTGCTTGAGGCATACTTTGTTGACTCATGACTTTACAGATAGGCTCTCTGATGAGGAGACTGAAGCCCAAGGAAGGGACCCATGTCCAGTAAGTGACCTGGTCTCACATCAGCCAGAGCTGTCTCCAAGCACTCAATAGAAAACGAGGCCCAGAGCCTCTCATCTGCCAGGCAGGGCCAGGCCACAGCAGCCCCCCACGGCCAGGACGCAGTGCGGGAGTGCCCAGGCCACAGCCATCAGCAATCCCCCACACCCAGGCCACAGACTCCCCACCAGCCAGGCAACAGCAGCCCCCACCACCACCAAGCCAGGCCACAAATGTCCCCCCCAACTCCTTAGGCCACAACAGGGCCAGCTGGAGCCCTGAGGCCTGGGCTTCTTCACCATTTTCCTTATTTCTTCCACTGCTTGTCCTTGAAGCAAGGGGGGTGGGCAAGCAGAGAGGGAGATTTGCTAGAAGGATCCTGTGGTATCTCCCAGGCTTGTTCCAAGTTGGGCTTTTTCCAGAAATGCAAGGTTGGTATAACATTTAAACTTCAATCAACTTAATTCACCATATTAATATAAGGAAGAAGAAAAATCATACTATCATCTCAATAAATGCAAAAAACAGAATGTGATACAATTCAGCATGCATTCAAGAAAATAAACTCTTAGCAAAGTAGAGCTAGAAGGGAGTGTCCTTGATCTCATTGGAGGGAATCTATATTTAAAAATCCTACCAGAGATCTCACACTTACTGGTGAAATATTGAAAGTGTCCCCCCTGAGGTCAGGAATAGAATGAGGAGGCTCACCACTAACACTTCTTTTCAGCAGCAGCCGGTGAGGTAAGCCTAGAAGAAAGCCACAAAGGATAAAATGATCGGATAGGAAGAAATGAAAAAGTCATTATTCACAAACAAAATGATACATATGTAGGAAACCCTAAAGAATTTGCAGATAACTATTGAAATTATTAAGTGAATCTGGAAAGATTGCTGGTACAAGGTCAGTACACAAAGATCAATTGCATTCTACATACACGAGAAACCTGTGGTTACAAAATAAAAATAGGAAATATTTTAAATGATCATCTAATGCACCAAATGTCTGGGACGAAATCTAATGGACTATGTATGTAATATCTACACAGAAAACTAGAAAATAATGAGAGCAACTGAAGAGTATTTAAATTAATGCAGGAATACACTTGAACTGGAGCACTCAATATTGTGAGAATATCCATTCTCACCAAATTGATCTATAGCTTCAATACAATTCCAACAAAAATTCTGGCAGAATGTTTTGGGGAAATTGATAAGCTCAAAGATTTAAATGGAAATGCAAAATACCAAATATAACCAAGAAAATTTTGAAGTATAAAAAACTGGAAGGTGGATCTATGGTGTCTAAAGAAGACTCATGAGAAAGCTTCAGTAATTAGGACAGGAAGTAGCAGCTCTGAACAAAATGGTTTTTCTGATGTTTTTCTGAACAAAACGGTTCAGAAAAAAACAACAACCCACACCTATGTGGATGCTTAATTCATGTCAAAGCTACTGCAGCAGAGCAGCAGGGAGAAAGGAAATCATGTCAGTAAATGGTTCTAGGTCAACTGGACACCAAACACACACAACACTGATGGACTGACTCTGAACCCCTACCTCACACTGTACAGAAAAACAATTCCTGGTGAATTGTTCTCTAAATCTGAAAATTGAAACAATAAACCTTCCAGAAGATAACAGAAGCACACTATCATGACCATGGAGTAGTCGAGCTTTTCTAAACAGGACACAAAAAAACCCTAACCATAGATAAAGGGTAGCTAAATTGGAACACACTGAAATTAAGAACTCTTGTATTACAAAAGACTACACTATGATCATGGAAATGCAAGACACAGGGTGAGAGAAGGTATTTGCAACATATATAGCTGCCAAGAGTTTGTTTCTGGAATATGCAAATAACTTCTACAAGTAAATAATAAAGAAAAGTTGTGGCTTCTTCACCAGAAAGGATGTGCATGTGGAATACAAGAACATGTAAAGATGCTCAGCCTCACTGATCATTAG
This sequence comes from Cacajao melanocephalus, assembly GCA_963573385.1. NCBI lineage: Eukaryota > Metazoa > Chordata > Mammalia > Primates > Pitheciidae > Cacajao > Cacajao melanocephalus. Next base: position 15,921 of record CAUYLG010015781.1, read on the forward strand.
TGAACTACAGATTAAAGCCACCGTGAGGAACCACCACCACCCTCTGGAGTGCCCAAAGTATCAACACCAGCTGTCCATGTGGACAGCCAGAAAGCTCCTCGCCTGCTGGTAGGAGTATAAAGTGGCTCAACACTTTAGAAAATCAGTGTGACGTCTAGAGTGGGACCTATGTGTCTCCTGCGACCTGGTACACACTCAACAGAAACATATACACGTGCACTGAGAGAGACATATGAGGAGGTTCATAGAGGCATTACTCATAATCACAAAGATTAGGAAGCAACAGAAATCTCTATCGATGGTAGAATGAATAAATACGCTGCGGCACGGTCTTCCCCTAGACACGACAATGAAAATGGTGAATTACTGCTGCTTCCGCACAGGGTGATGGATCTCATGAACACAGCATCAAGAATCAAGACACAAAAGAATACATGCTGTGTGATATCGCTTATGTGAAGCAAAAACAGGTATAACCGATCTGCAGAGGTAGGAGTCGGGGCAGAGGTTACCTTTAAGGCCAGAGGCAGCCGTGGCTGGGGAGGGGCATGCAGGACTTTCCGAGTTGGTCACATTCTGCCTCCCACCCCCGGGGGGAGGTTTCACAGCCGTGTCCACTTTGGGCTAACGTGTTAAGATGTACACTTATGACATGGATACTTTTTGGTGTATGCATTATACCTCAACAAAAACATTTGAAAATACACAATGATGGCCACCTTTTTTTTTTTTTTTTTTGAGGCAGAGTCTTGCTCTGTGCCCAGGCTGGAGTGCAGTGGCGCGATCTTGGCTCACTACAACCTCCACCTCCTGGATTCAAGGGACTCTCCTGCCTCAGCCTCCCAAGTAGCTGGGACTACAGGTGCCCACCACCACGCCCAGCTAATTTTTGTATTTTTAGTAGAGATGGGGTTTCATCATGTCGGCCAGGCTGGCCTCAAACTCCTGAACTTGTGATCCACCCACCTCGGCCTCCCAAAGTGCTGGGATTACAGGCGTGAGCCACGGCGCCTGGCCGATGATGGCCACTTTTTACACCACCGTTCACAACTGCTGTATCCCTGAGTGACTTGTATAGGTAACGGTCCGAGTCCCTGAGATTCCAGTTAAAAACTATAAACTGCAAGATGTTGAATGTATGGTCATCGAAAGTTCCCTAGAGAGAAGGCTTTAAATAACCACATGAGCCATCTAATTTGTCACTAACCCAACTGCGATTAGGCTCAGCCTCCAGCCTCCAGCCGCTCCTGGAGACCCAGCAGAGAGCCCGGGCTGCCCACGCCCTCCCACCTCCCCTCCTCTCCTGGCTTCAGTTGCTAATTACCTTTTAGCTTCTCAGGAAAGACTGTTAACATAATAATTGAGACATAACTCAGCAAAATAGAAAAAAAAATGTCTCTTTTCCTGGCTCTAGTCCATTATTTTAGAGTAGTATGTTACCAGGAGTCATCCTCGTTTTGCATCTGATTTATTTTAAAAATCTAGTGTCATTCAAAAGAAGCGGGAGAAGCTGCTAATTTTGTTTGATTTATATATTTACAGTCATCCCACAAAGAATTTGAGGTGTTTGGTGTGTCTCTATAGTCACTTGTTCTTTTAATAATTTTTAAAAATAAGTTTCTGCTTAAGGATCATGTATTTCTTTTTTGATTTATTTTTAGTTCATACTTTTGTTACTGTTGTAAGCAGTGTCATCTTCCAAATTACACGTTGTTTGTTGAGATATATAGAAATCATTTTGGGGGTGTGTGCATGTGTGTCACTTTTACACTCAGTAATCTTGCTGAATTTTAATTAAATCTAAGACTTTGGTTGTAGATTTAAAATTATATGCCTATGTAACCATATTTATTTCTTCCTTCTACTCTTTATACATGATCGAGTGAAAGAATCAAGACACAAGGGAATATATGCCGTGTGAGGTATAGCTCACTGCAGCCTCCAACTCCTGGTCTCAAGCAGTCCCCTGCCTCGGCCTCCAGAGAAACACACTTCCGTCTTTTCTCTCGTGCCTCACTGGGTCTTCCCACCTCCCACAGTCACTTCTCCTTCTGTGCTCACCTCTGATATTAGGCTGAGGCTCTTTGGGTCTGGTGCCAGGTTCCCTGTTTCCCTTCTTTCCTTTCTCTGCCTTCTCTTTAGGTGATGGGTGACATCTTCCATTTTCAAGGGTTTCAGGTGTCCGTCCCCAGCACGGCTCTCCTCTCCGGACATCAGTCTTTTGCAAGTAGCTATTGTCCTAACATAGCCACTCAGGCATCACAAACTTAACACACCCAAAAGGAATGCCGGGTTTCTTCCCCCATCCCGCACGTCATCCAGAGCGCCATCATCCACGGATAGCGCAAGCCAGGATCCTGGGTGAGCCCTGATACTTCCCTTCCCACGCCCCTCCCATGAATCTATCACTAAGTCCTGCAGAGTCTAATTCCAAAAGCCTCTTACCTCCTTCCACTTTCGCTCTTGACACCGGATACAAGTGTTCTGCATAGAAGCTGCACGCATGCCTGAGCTCCAGGCAGACACCGCTGGGTGCCTCAGAGACCCCATCCCCTCGCCCATGGTGCTGATTTGGGTTTGTGTTTCTGCCCTGCCACCCTTGGTCTGTGTGCTTCGATGGCAGCTGCTTTAACTCCCAGCTCCAGAAGTAGACCCTACTTGGCTAAACCAGGGAATGCCTTTCTCTGTAAAGGGCCAGATGGCAAAGATTTACAGCTCTGCCAGCCACATAAGCCCACTGCATATCTTCTTCAGAGCCCCCATCCACCCCAACACTTTACATGTTTAATGTTCATTCTTATCTGCGGACTGCACAGCGTCAGGCCAACACTCAGCTTGCCCACCTCTGATTTAATCATGCATCATGTTCCCTTTCTCTGGTCTCTACAGAGTGCAGGTCTAAGTGGCCCGATCAGGAGGACTCTTCTGACCAGCGGTGGCATAAGCCTCCTTTCTTCTCTGACTTTACGTGCCAGGGAAGTGCTCTTTCCTCTGCTGTGGGCGCTCCTACCATCAATGTCTTCTCATCCTCCAAGGCTCAGCACAGCTTCCTGCAGCTTGCTCCGACGCTCCTGAGTGGGGCGGCTGCAGCGCCCTTGGCTCCTGCAACTGTTCACATGCTTCTCCATCAGGAGCCTGTGTTTCTATGTCACCACCTGAGCCTTTTCATCCTTCGACTCCTTCTTACAGATGCAGAACAAGCTCAGAGAGGCCAAACAACTCGGCCGGCGCTGCATGGCACAGCCTGGTCTGCACTGACCCTCACGCCTCTGCTCCTGCCCTGGACGGTGTCCCAGTTATCACACTGTGACGCTTCCTGATGCCATCTCCCCACTAGAACATGAACGCCCTGAAGCAAAGACATCTTCCTGGCACAGCACACTGCCCATGGCACTGAAAGGTCATCGGAAAGTCCTCTCTCGCCTGCCCCTGTGTGTCTACACCATTTTTCTCTCTTTAGGCTGGCAAATGATAGAGACCATCCTAATTGCGCTGGACTTAACCTTTCAGGCCTAGGCACAAAGAGAGACTTACAATTGTCTCAATGCCAGCTCTAAGCGCCCAGGGCCATCCTGGGAGTCAGAATCCCGCCTGATGTCCTGGAGTGGGGGTGGGCTGCATGCCTGTCACAGAGCACAGACAGACGGCTCCTGCTCCATCACTGTGGGAGTTGGGAGTTGTCCCAGGGACGGTGGCACACTGTGAGCTGGGTGGGCCTCACGCAAGGTATCCACCACCATGGCAGCTGTTGATCGAATGGTTTGGCATCATCTGGTTTTTGCCACTCCAGTCTCATGTCTTTTTATTCTTAAAATATAGGGCAAAAAAAGTTATGTCTCAAATCACGATATCACGGAATATTGGTCACCTCTTATTAGCAGTTTTATGTTCCTCCTGATGGTTTAGAAATAAGGAAATCAATAATCCACTTTAGGCTATAATCTAAAAAGTACCTGTGAGTGTCCTTCCTCAAATAGATTGGGCAGAATTAAATAAAACAAGCCAATATTGTTTAAAGCTACATCTTTTGGTTGTACACAGGGACTATAGTCCGATGGGCTTCTTCAATCAGGCCTAGGACACCCGGACCAAGACCGGGCCACAGTCTCAGCACAGCAGGTTGGCAACACACTCTGTAATTCGGGAGACAGAAATCCAAGCACGTGATTGACCTGTGTGGCTGGAAAGGGAGAGAGAGGCTGTGCTGGCCACCCTGGCCCAGGGAGGCCAGCACCCCCGTGAGCAGGTCACGTGATCCAGCCCTCTGGTCCCACTCTTCTAGCCACACTCTGCCAGCCTCTGGGCATGACAGGAAGGCAGTTTGCAGATCAGTGGCATTTAAACCTGCAAGCTTTGAATACTGTCTTCAACTGAAAGCCCAGTGTGTGAATAGGCTGGGCAGCTGGGCCACTTCCAGGCTGGCACCCTCCCTCCCTTTTGGGCAGTTCCTGGAAGGCTCGAGACCACAGTTTGAAATCCACTTAATCTCTTGAGTCTGCCTGGATCTATATCCTAAGATGGCAGAAATCATTTTGTGCCACCGTATCCTGCAGGCTGGCAGCTTCTTCTTGTTGGGGACAGTCACAGGGTCATGCCATTTAACTCTACTGAAGGAAAAACATGGCCAAATGGGTTTTTGGTGCTGTGTAGACCATGTTTCACAGCGGCTGATGTCTCACATGCTCATGCAAAGCCTAACTCCGTATCCTGGGGCATACAGAGGGAGCCTCGCTGGATTCCTGCACTCAAGCCCTCCAGTATCAGGTTTATTTTCTGGGACACCAAAGTGATCCTTTATTCCATAATTCCCACAAAGGAGACAGTAAACAACAGAACAGAGGTGGGGCGGGCACAGAAGTCCAGGAAGTAGATGGTGGCTGCCAGCGCTTCTGTGGAGACCCAGGTCCCTCCAGGAGCCCTAGTGTTTGACTTCCACAGTGAACAGGGAATGGATGGCCGAGATATTCTTGAAATTTCTTTGGACCTCCTCAGGAGACTGCAGGATTCCTTCTCAAAGCGCCTCATCTCACAGGCATCCAAGTGGGCATCCCAGAGCTCCATGCTCCACGACAGCTGGGAACGCCCTGTCCTGGCCCCGGGCGACTGGAAACTGCTTTCCTCCCTGACATCAGCACCAAGGGGAATGTTCTGAGTGCCATTCTTCCAAGTTAGGGAGAGCACCATGACAGAAACCATCTCTGTGGAGAGGATGGCATCTGAGGGCGTGGAACAGGAAGGGACCATTAGAGGCTGCTGGCTGGTCCTGCAGAGCCTCTGGAGAGGCCTGTGGGAACAGCAAAGGGTCCTGGCCTTGGCCGCCATCCGCTTTCTGCTGCTCTGGAGGGAGAAAGAGGACAAGTTGAAACCTGCATAAGCAGCCTCCCTTCCGGGGATTACCTTGTGTTCCCCACACCAAGTCGTACCTAAGCGAAGGCCTGTGGAAGACTGCCACAGTGATTGCCCCAATGAGCCATGCTTCCCTCTGCCCCTCCCCTGCAGTCCCTTACGTCCACTCAGGCCCAGGCCATCTCACCTGCTTCTCCCGGGGAGATGGACGGAAGCACCACAGGGATTTGCTTTCTCTCGCTGCTGACGGAGACCCGCTGGGAGGGAGGCCCTGCCAGCCTGCGGGGGCCGGTGACACGTGGCCCCGATCTGCCGGGGGCCCCTGCTGATAAGTAGGCCCAGTGGTCACCTCGTGGGGCTGAGGGAAGCTGTCCCAGCTGAACCGGCTCAAGCTGCAGGCCCACAGGGTCATGAGCAGTGAAGAGAGGTTTTTGCTCACTGAGGTTTGGGGTGGCCTGTTGCATAGAAATACACACAACGTCCTCATGCATGTATCTGTTTATTAAAAATGTGTCCCGAGAAGGTGTCCCAGGAGTGTGGATTTTTACTTAGCTGTCCACGGTTTCCCATTTGGGTACTTCGCCTTCGGATGGGGTGAAACGCTCGCTTGTTAGCTGGCTGGCCCCAAAGACAGGCTTGTTTTCCACCAGGCAGTGACTGAAGCCAGCAGCCTTCTGTGACCTGTCCTGGGTTCCAGGCTGCCACCTGCAGAGTGCTTACCACATACCAGGCTCCCATAGTTTATCTGTGTTCATCTTTTAAGTTTTGCGGGTTTTCAAAGCCGGGGTCTCAGTGTTGCACAGGCTGGAGCGCAGTGGCTATTCACAGGCACCCGGCTCGCACACCACAGCTTCAGCTCTGGGACACAAGTGACCCTCCCGACGCAGCCTCCTGAGTGGCTGAGACCACACCATGTGCCACCAACCCCTGGCTTGTGATGGTCCCTTACTCCCCACTTTACAAGGGAGGAAACAGGCAGAGGGCAGAGTGGGCCACCTGAGGCCTGGACGCCAGGACCAGCACACCCTCAACTTGACCCTGGAGCCTGCTGCTCCCTCCACCCAGTGCAGGACCCGCCGCCTGTCCACACCCGTCTCTGCCCTCCGTCCGCAGCTGCTCCTCTAGGCTCAGGTCCCCGCGGTCAGGAGCTGCGGAGTTTCCCCATCGAACTTCATCTTCGTGCAGAGAACTGCAGCCTGGAGTTGGTTATTCCTGTCTGTGAAAATGCTGCATTTCTACATATGCTTATCATCATCTGTGTAAACATTTCTTGGTATAACTGTGGAAGTCAGTAAATATAGATAAATCGAGCAGTGTGTCTATTGCACATGCTGTTAAAAAAAAAAAAAAAAGCTTTAAAATGCTTTTACTATCGACCTAAAAAAAAAATCAACCAAACAAAACCACCAACACCCAGACGTTGGTAATTGGGAGCTGCTGCTAGTGTCAGTGCGGACGAAACGGGAGACGGAGAGGACCGTCTCCGGGGTCCTGGGCCGCGACCCGGTTCTCCCCGAGTCTACTGTGAGGATTAGGGGCGGCCGCGACCCCCGCCGGCCGCCGGCTCTGACCCAACGCGGGGCGGGCCCCGCGCGTCCCAGACAACTCAGGGAGCTGGGGAAGCAGGGGCGGCGCCAGCTGCGGGGAGGAGCGCGTGGGCCCCGGAGCCGGGAGCCTGGGCAGCACCGAGACGCCACCTCCACAAAACGCAAACGCCAGTAGCCCGGCGCGGGGCGCCTGCGGTCCCAGCTACCAAAGAGGCTGACGCGGCAGGATGGCGTGAGCTCGGGAGGTCGAGGCTGCAGGGAGAGATCCCGTCCCCAAAACGCAGCAGCCGCACACCCAGAGGAGGACTCGACGGCGGGAGGGTCCCGGCCCCACGCTCGTCCGCCGCAGGTGGTCGTGAAGGAGACGCCACAGCCTAGACGGACCGCGACACGGAGGAGCGCGCGCGCACGTCCAGCGTCGCGGCGCCGGCCCCGCCCCTCGGCGCGCGCGCGCCCGGCGGGCGGGGGCGGGAAGGGGGCGGAGCCGCCAGCGGCTGGGCTGAGGGGCTGAGGCGCTGAGGCGGCCCTGGCGGCGGCGGCGGCTGCTGCCGAGCGGCCAGGTCGGCGGCCGGGCTCCGGGCCGCGCGAGGCCAGAGCCACGCCGCGCGGCGGCTCACAGCCTACGAGGCGGAGAGCCGCCCGGCCCAGGACTGCGGCCGGAGCCTGGGGCGCGCGTGTAGAGGACCAGGCGCGGCGCGGCGCGGCGCGGCTGCGGCTGAGGCTGAGGTGAGGGCGGCGCGGGGCCGCGGCGGCTCGGGCGGGCGCGGAGGCTCCGGACCCCGCGGCGGCGGCGTTTATGTAAGCGCCGGGCAGGGGCTGGCGGCGGGGCCGAGGCTGCGGGCCGTCCCGGGAGCGGAGGGCGCCCGCAGGGAGGCGAGGCTGCCCCGGCACCGCCTGGCATCCACCCTCCCGGGGCGCCCGTCTGCTCGGGCTTTCGGCCCCCGGAGGAGGCTGCGTCCCGGGCGGCCCCGCGTCCCCTCCCGCGGGCGGCGAGTCCGCGTGGGATGCACCGCGCCGCGGGGAGGGCAGGTGCGCCGGGACAAGGCTGCGCCCTGGCGACCGAGGCAGCGTTTTGGGAAGAGGACGCTGTGCCCCGGAGATCCGAGGCTGCGTTGAGGACGAGGCTGCGCCCGGGGCCGGGAGGCTGCCCGGGGAATAAGGCTGCGCCCGGGGTCGGGAGGCTGCCCGGGGAATAAGGCTGCGCCCGGGGCCGGGAGGCTCTGTCCCTGGGGGGACGCTGCGCCGGGGGACAGCAGGCTGCGCCCGAGACGAGGCTGGGGCCGGGCAGGGGAGGCTGCTGCCTTGTGGGGAAGGCACGCTCTGCTCCGGGAGTGGAGACTGCGCTGGGGACGAGGCTGCGCCCTGGACGGTCCTGCGTCTCCTCCCGAGGGCGCAGTGTCCGCGCGGGATGCTCTGCGCCGCAGGCGGCCCGGCGGGGAAGTTCCTGCGGGTGCGGGGCGTCTGCAGTGATCGGGAACGATCTGGGGCAGTTAGGGGCCCGAGGTGACTTTTGATGTATTCACACGGGGAGAAGGAAAATGACTGCGTGGTGGATGCGTGCGAGGGAAGGTGTCACATTGGGCTGTGGACGCTGAAACGTCTTGGAGTCCCGACTTACACGCTGGAGAACCTAACCTAAAATGTGTTCCTGTCCAGATTGCCATGTCGGACATCTGCACTGTGGTGTTTAGTTCGCAGTTAATATTTTTAGTCAGCAGGTTGGACTGTTACTTCTGATACAGGCGTTTTATTTCTTTCTTAGACCAACGATTATTGCATTCCATTCTCAAAGTATAAAGAAAAGTGGCGTGATGGCAAACTTATTTCTTTACGTTTCGTGGCGTAATTAAGATGATAGAACTGTAGTTTTTTAATTGAGACTACAAATATGTATTTAATCATCTTTCTTCCCTCTGAAATGTAGCCGTATGTTTTATTGCTTTGAAAGGTGCCACTCAGAGCTGCATTTTCCAAAACACTAGATTGTTTTAAGAGCAGTTGTTCCTATAAGGTAGAAAAGCTAATTGTCGTTTGATGACCATCTTTACTTGAGGCTGAACCTACTGTATCCTTTTTGCTTGCTGAGGGTTTCCCAGAGGGGAAAGGGAGATGGAAGAAAGCATAGAAGATTGGCTGATACAGTTCCTTCTTGGGTAAGAGAAGTAACTGTCTCTCATTGCGCGGTGCCTCCAGAGAGCAGGGCCCACTATGCATGGGCAACCACAACAGGGGCTGGATAAATATTTGATGAGACAGGCTGAGCTGGGTGCTTGATCTTGCCTGTGGTGGAGAGGAGTGAACTCACACAGGACTTGAAAGGAATGCATTGTCTGTGAGTGATGCCCTGTTAGATAGTCTGAGGGTTCCTAAGACTGGGTGTATCCCACTACATCTACATCAAATTGGAAGCTTTAGTTGGAAAGGAAAAAAGGAGGCCCTCCTGCCAGGACAGTGGCTTAGAGAGAATTGGTACAGCTCTGAGAAATTGATGACACATGTGTCTCTGGTGTGATGTTCTCATGCAGTCATTACTGGGAGGGCATGGGGGAAGGATTAGCTATGAAGTGATAACATCATCCACAAAAAACATCTTGGTGTAGAGGCTAATTTCACTTCTTTGTAATTTTATGTATTGTAAAGCATTTGAATTCTTTGAGATTTTTGGAATAATAATTTTTTTAACTTCTATTTGTCCAGTGAATGCATAAAACAAACTCAATTCATTTGACAAGTGCTTGTCTATGGCCTGTTATGTGCTAGGCCTTCTCTGTTTTAGGCCCTACGAGATCCAGTACTGAGCAAGATAGGTAGAGTTCAGAAATGCTTCTGACATAAAACCATACATTTTTACTGATAGATTTAAAAAAATAAGCATGCACACAGTACCTACAGAAAGGAAAGCCTTGTTCCACTACATCTCCGGTCACTTGGTTCCCTGCAAGGCTGCACCCAATTATGTATTGTCCCAGCAGCAAAGTATGTACGCAGTTGTGTATGTTTTCACATATAACAAACGTTGCTACAGTGGATATTCTTACACATGGGTACACGCAAAGCCTGCTCGTTATTTATTATCAAAACTTCCTTGCTGTTTTACTTAAGAACTGGGTTTTATTCCCTTGAACGCTGTGATTAGCTCTGTGACCAAATAATATAATTTAACTAGGTAGGAGGTCGTTAACTTTGGAGAGTAATAGATGAAGTTAGACATTTACCAGCCTATAAAAAAGTTAAGCAAAATGATCAGGCTTAATTTGAAACCAAAAAGCTCAGAGAGGTTTAATTTTATTGGAAAACTCAATGGTTTTCTGTATCAACTTTCTAAAATAGGAATTTCCAAATCTGTAATTTGGTGTGATGGAAATGGTGGTGTTAAAAAAAAAACCCACGTTATTTAATATGTTTATAATATGCGAGGTAGGAAAAGCAAATAGGAAAATTAAAAATTGTCCAGTGACACTTTGGGAGGCCGAGGCAGGTTGATCACAAGGTCAGGAGTTCGAGACCAGCCTCGCCAAGATGTTGAAACCCCGTCTCTACTAAAAATACAAAAATTAGCTGGGCGTGGTGGCATGCGCCTGTAATCCCAGCTACTCAGGAGGCTGAGGCAGGAGAATCACTTGAACCTGGGAGGCAGAGGTTGCAGTGAGCCGAGATCACGCCCTTGCACTCCAGCCTGGGTGACAGAGTGAGACTCCATCTCAAAAAAAAAAAAAAAAAAGAAAAGAAAATTGTCCAGTGAAATAATTAAGATTTCTTTCTTATTCCTTGAGTGACTTTTCTTTTTAGGATGACAGGGACAATGTCTGGGGTGTGGACAGGGACAGTGCAGTAGCCCACAGAGGTCTCCATGGCAGGGTGTTTACTGTATCTTCCATTTGCAGAGTTTTGCTTCATACATAGCTTGACAACTGTTGGGCTAGGACCATTAATATCAAATTATCACTGTTTCTTTGTAGTTTGATTAGCACTGCATGATGCCCTTCTCCACCTATATGCCTGTAAGATGTTCTAGGATTATACAAAGAAAAGTGACTTTGGTTTTAGGTTTAATGTCTTTGTGATGGATTTTAAATTAAGATGGAACAGGAAGGGGGATGAAAGTAACTCCCAGATACCTGGTATTTTTATTGAAAATACAGTGAAATGGAAGCTCTGCTTGCCTCTAGGTTGGTGTTTTTAGAACCTGGTTCCATTCATTTGCTCACTGATCCAGCAGGCATTCACCCATGCATCCTGGACCAGGTACTGTTCTAGGTATTGGAGATTCAGGATGAGCCTGATGAGGAGAGTTCCTGCCCTCAAAGGGTTCATCTTCTTGGGAAGGAGGAGATCAGTTAACAAGATCTGGTGTCCTGACTGCTATGAAAGGCAAATGAGGCAGGGTAGGTGGGAGAAGGTCAAATAGTTGGTGAGGTGGAAGCGAGCTGGGCTGAGGTCCTGGCAGCAGCAGCCTCTCAGGCACAGGGAACTCTTAGGGAAAAGCTTTGGTTCCTGAGCCTCCTTGTAGCATGCCGGTCACCTCAGGGAGGCCATTGCCACCAGAGTGGCTGGGTGAGTGGCAGGCACTGAGACTGCAGGAGAACAGCATCTTCCTTCTTTGGGAATGACATGATCTGATTTACCTTTAAAAAGTACCACTCTGGCTGTTGGGCTTGTGATATGCCAGGCCATTTAAAAAGCTTTACATATATTAATTCATTTATTCTTATGGCAGTCCAAAAAGTCGGCATTATTATCATTATTCCCATGTTACAGGTGGGAATACCTAGGCACAGAGTGGTTAAGTGATTTACCCAAGGTCACACAGGAAGTGGCAATGAGCAGGATGTGCCCTTACCTCTTTACTACAGCTTGCTTTTTTCACCTCCACTACTGCAGGCTGGACGAGGAGTATCAGCAAGGAGATAGATCGGTTAGACTTTTGTGAAAGCCGGGTGACTATACCGGCACCTCAGACCGGGGTGGAAGTGGTGAGATCAGATTCGGCCTATGTAAGATGCCATCATTTTTAAGTTGCATCATCATTTTTTATACTGCTAACAAAGAGAAAATGTAGCCAACTAGATTATGACACAATGCTTTCTTGTTAGTTAGCATTTATTTATACTCATTGCAAGAGCTTAGACTGAGCATTGACTTTAAAATCATATCATTCATGCACTTTCTTAAAAAAGGAAAATACAGGTGAAATACAGTAACTCTAAAATTTCTTCACATCTAGAATCTGATTCTTCCAACTCAGCTTTTGACTTGGCGTTGGTGCCAGGTATGAGATAGGGAAGTCTGGAAGAGCCAGTGTTAGGATATGGACATGTGGAGCTTGTGGCTCTGAAAGGCAGCCCGGCTCAGCAGCTACACTTGAGGGCCAGATCTGGAGGGCGAGGGTTGGGTCATTATGCAGCTGCTTCCTAGATGATCTTGAGCAGGCAGTCTAATCTTTCTGTGCTTCAGTTTTCTCATCTATAAATTAGGAAGAATAAAAGCAACTTGTCAGAGTTGTTGAGTTGCTAATGTAAAGTGCCTACAATAGTACCTAACAGTATTTAACGGGGCTTACTTTGCTTATTATTTTTATGATTAGTCATCTGAATAGAGAAAGGTGAATATGGATGGAAATTTCAAGGTCAGGTTCAAGAAGAGGTTGGGGCCAAAGTATATCAATTTGGGAGTCATTTGCATATTGCTGATACTTGAGGCATACGGTGTGGATACAGAAGAGCAGAAGATGAGGAATGACCTGGGAGCTTTTGGTAAGGGTCCACATTGGCAGGGAGGGTCTAGCAATGCCATTGAAAAGGGCTCTCTTGAAGAAAGAAGAAACCAGTGAAAGTCTAGTGGTCTGGAATCCAAGACACCGAGGAGTTCTTTTCTTCTTATTTTTTGTGGGCTGGAGAGTCTCCTGTTGGCTTTGATGAAAGGCAGCCGTCAGTGACCTTGATAGGTTTCTGGAGTGGTGGGGAGAGGAAACAAGTAGACAGAGAAGAGATGGGAACATCTGTGTAGATGATTCTTTAGAAGAGTTCTGTTACAAGGGAACAGAGTCATGGGATGGTGGCTGGAGGGGACATGAGCTCAGGAAGTTTTTAGTTGTATTTTTAAATGAGTGCGATGACAGCATGTTTACAAGCTAATAGGAATGATCCCGTAGAGAGAAAAAAAATTTGCCAGGAAAGAGGATAATGTTGGAGCCAAGTCCTTGAGAAGGTGAGAGAGGAGGCAGGAAGAGCAGGGACGCTCCTCCAGGAGGGAGGCAGGACTTCTGTACACAGGAGCCTAGACTCACTCAAAAGTATTCCTCAAGACATGCTTCCCTTTTGAAAGAGGATAGAAAATAAATCATGGTTTTCGTCTCAGTCCTGAAAAGTTGGGAATCTCACCCTAGGATTTAGGATCCAGCGTCTTCTTCTTCTTTTTCTTTTTTTTTTTTTTTTGAGATGGAATTTCACTCTTGTTGCCCAGGCTGGAGTGCAGTGGTGTAATCTCAGCTCACCGCAACTTCCACCTCCCAGGTTCAAGCAATTCTCCTGCCTCAGCCTCCCGAGTAGCTGGGACTGCAGGTGTGCACCACCACGCCCGGCTAATTTTGCATTTTTAGTAGAGACGGGGTTTCTCCATGTTGGTCAGGCTGGTCTCGAACTCCTCACTTCAGGTGATCCGCCTGCCTCAGCCTCCCAAAGTGCTGGGATTACAGGCGTGAGCTACCACGCCTGGCCTAGGATCCAGCTTCTTACCAGTTTGTGGTGCTGAACACGTCTTGGGGCATACTTACAGAAAGATGCCTGTGGAGATGGAATTTTTTAATTTATCTAAAAAATTCACTTTTCTCTAAAAGTATTGTTACCTGGAGGTTGGCACCTTTAGTCACCAAATTCAGTACTCACAGGATTAGAAGACTTAGTGCTTGATTTGTTCTAGCTGGGAATTTCAGTTTTGCATTTAAGAGGACTCCGTTACCAACGCTACCCCCAGAGGAAAGCAGGTATTGTTGTTTTGGACCTGTCGCATGTATATGTTGATGTTCCACAGGGGTCAGCAGCATTTAGTTAAACAAAGTTGCCTGTTAAATTGGTAAAATATCTTATCTGCATGAGTTTTGATTTGTTTTTGTGGTTATTTGATGTTTTCAGGTTTGGAGTTTCAGAACACCCATCTTCTCAGTAGTTCAGCCAAGGTGACGAAATGTGAAGAAGCCTCCCCCAGCTTCCTGGCATTCTCTGCATCATCTGTGCAGTGGAGAGTAGTTCCTGTTGCTGTGGGAACATTTTCCCTTCACTCTTTTCTCTCAGGGGCAGGCTTTGCTGAGTGCCTGTTCTGCGTGAGTCATCGTGGAAGGACACGGTGGAGAAGGACAGGGAGGAGGTCTGTGCCTCTTTGAGCTGACATTCCGGTGGGAAGACTAAACAGATCACAGAGGTAGACACTGTGCCTCAAAACTATACACAAACCTGACTTATGATGGTTCCAGTCACAATTTTTGATGTGACCATGGTACCCGTTACAGTCATTCTGTTTTTCACTTCTGGTATAGCATTCAATAAATTGCATGAGATATTAACTACTTTATTATAAAATAGGCTTTGTATTGGATGATTGTGTCCAACTGTAGGCTAATGTAAGTGTTCTGAGCACCTTTTAGGTAGGCTAGGCTAAGCTTTGATATTTGGTAGGGTAGGTGTATTGAATGCCTTTTCAGTTTAGGATGTTTGCAGCTTGTGATGGGTTCATGGGATCAGAACCCCACCGTCAGTCAAGGAGCACCTGTGTTGTCTTTATTGTCATGACCTGGGAGACACAGCTGAGGTAGATGGCATCAGACGGTGGCTTCTGGAGGAGGTGTGATATTCTGGGAAGGCCTCTCTGAGTGGAGTGTGGTACACTGAGGCCCAAAGGAAGAGAATGAGCTCGTGTTAGGAGGGGGGACAACAGCCTTCCGAGTAGAAGGAATAGCCTGCCAGAGGGCCTGCGCATCAGAGTGGCCAGGAGAGAACCAGAACTCTTGTCTACTCAGGGGTTGGGAGGTGAGGCTGCAGAGACACTTGGGCCTGGTGCTGCAGACTCTCAGACTGCTTTCAGCCAGGGGTGAAGGAGTGCAGGAGGGAGAATGGAGGCCTGGGGTGGCGCTTTTGCCATAATTTAGCAGGATAGAGGTGGCAGAGTTGTAGAAAAGAGAGCAGATGTGAATTCTTGGTGCTGGGCGATAGATCGGGTCTTGGAGACAAGGGAAGTGGAGGGACCAAGAAACGCTCTTGAAACTCTTTGAAAGATGATGATGATGTGATGATGCCAGGTTCCAGAGGATCTCAGGTAAGGAGTCTTCAATTATAGACCTCATTTTGTTTTGGGGTCTGTTTGATTCTGAAAAGCAATTGTTGCCTAGTGTGTGACTTGCAGAATATTTGTTTGTATAGTTATTTCTCAACTTAGGGTGAGGTTCATAACTTGAATATATTGTCAGTTGAAAAAGCATTTAATGTACCTAACCTTCAGAATTCAAAGTACAGTTTCTATTAAATGTGTATCACTTTCACATCATCATAAGGCCAAAAAAATCTTAAGTCAGACTGTTGTAAGCCAGGTTCTATCTGTACTTTCCCACTGTCTACAAAATGTGTAATGCATTGTTTGTAAATCACAGACAGACATGTGCATTTAAACTTTTATTAGGTCAAACTGGTACTTCTTCGGGGTCCTTGTAATTAGGTCAGTTATTCCTCACAACAGTCTTGTAGGAGGTCTCTTTACTGCTATTTATCAGATCAGGAAACTGATGCTAAGAGGCTCAGTGACTTCCTAGGAAAGCTGGATAATATTTAGCTAACATTTATTGAGCTCTTAATATGTGTCAGACATGGTAAAATGGGTTTAATCTAGTTTAATCCTCATGATGATCTTGGGATGTTGCTGTTAAGGGTCACTGTCATCATTCCTTTTCACTGATAACACTGGCCTGACCCACCTGAGCAGCCTCCTGACAGATCTTTCACTCTTGGTCTCCTTCAGTAGGTTCTTGATTAGCAGTCATATCTGAGCCTGTACATGTAAGACAGATCACGTCATTCTCCTGCTCAGAGTTGCCCTGCAGCCTTCTTTCCTGCTGTCCCTTCCTGCCACCCAGAGCCCTGGCTCCAGCTGTCTTGGGGCCTATAGCTAGCCCTCACTTCAGTCTTCACACACCATTGTGTGCTACATGCTCTGCTGACTGTGCTGTTTATTTCTGCCGTCTGTACCCACCATTCCCTTCCTCCCCACATAGCCTGCCTGGCCGGAATAGAAGCCTCAGGAAGGCAGGGCTATTTTTTTTTTAATATATATATTTTTTTATATAGCCACATTGCCATGTATGTATCTATGCAACAATCTTGCATGTTCTTCACATGTACCCCAAAACCCCAAGGCAGGGCTGTTGCTCTGAATGTGTCCTGAGAGCTCGGAGCAATGGCTGGCAGATAGATACTTGTAAGCCTTTGCTGAAGGAGAAAATGACTTTAACTTATTTTTCTGTACGTAGTAAGTAGTAGAACCTGCATGAAGTTTATCTGCTTCTAAAAACGTATGCTTTTTCTGCCTCCCTACACTGCCCCCCAATCCTATTGTACTTGGTGAATCAGTCATATATTTATGCCCCATATGTCTGTGTTATCTCCAGATTTCCACACTTTGCTATGTAGAATAGAAACATTTACAAAACATTCAAAATTGTTATAAAACCATAAAGTGTGGCATTGTAAATTATCTGCTGAAAACAGGAAGGCCGCATCCTGAAAAAGTAGCTCTGTCCTGCCAGCATCATTTTAACCCCTTTTGGACAAGATACAGTTGAAATGCATTCTCTGAAGTAATAGTAATAACTGCATCTTGACAGAAACAATAATATTTTGAATAATTCTGGGAGGATTCAGGAAAAAGCAGCCAAATAAAATGAAAAAAACTGTATTTGATTCAACAGTGGAGGCTTAAAGGAATTACGTCTGGTTTTTGTTTTTTTTTTTTTTTTCCGACAGTGTCTTGCTCTGTTGCTCAGGCTAGAGTACAGTGATACAATCATAGCTCACTGTAGCCACAACCTCCCGGGCTCCAGTGATCCTCCCACCTCAGTCTCAGTCTCAGTCTCCTGAGTAGCTGGGGCCACAGGTGGGTGCCACCAGGCCCAGCTAACTTTTGTATTTTTTGTAGAGACGGAGTTTCACCATGTTGTCCCGGCTGGTGTCGAGCTCCTGGACTCAAGGGATCCAACCACCTCAGCCTCCCAAAATGCTGGGATTACAGGCGGAGTCATCGCACCTGGCCAAGAAAGCATCTCTTATAAGCTGTTTTTGGTCAAGGAGCAAACAGGAAAGTGTCCCAGAATTTGGGAGATGAGGAATGTAATCCAGCCCTGCTTCTGAACAGAATGGTGCATCCTCTTCATGGCTCTGCTGCGGGCCCCTCGGATGTGGAATAAGGGCAGTTGAATTGCTTGCTGCCGAGGTTCCCTCCGTTTCTAGATGACTATCATAAGTCAGAGTCAAACAATCGTTCATTCAGTTGTCTAACAAATAGTCATCATAGAACCTGTATGTACTCCTGTCTAATGGTAGGTGGTGCCATGCCACTTCCTGGCATGGCTGCTGAGGCTCACGGGAGGCTGGCACTTAGCACAGATTCCTGTCCCTTCTCCTGACTCAGTAACTCTGTGGAAAGAGGTGAGGTGTAAAAAGAGTGGGCATGGGCCTTAGGGGTTAAGTGGGCTTAGGAGGCCGGATCTAGAGGGGTGGAATGATGGATTCTGAGTCCATGAGAAAACCTGAAACTCCAAGGGATCAGAATTGATCCCTTTCTCTGTTTTTTTTGGTCTTAGGGGGACTAGACTGTGTTAGTTGTCTTGAATTAAATTGAACAGGGATTTTCACTTCTGTGAGTCTAGAGCAACCAAAGGTAATTCAGTAGTAGTTAATATTTCATTAACTCTCCCTTCTAAAATTATAAAGTTAGAAGTGGAGGTCCTTAACATATGTATCAGTCAGGCTAGAGAGTAAGTTGGAAAGTTGCATTGTATTCCTGTGTGTTTACTTATGGCAGTGCACGTAAACCCAGTTTTGTTTCTTTTTCTTTGGTTAGTAACAGTCAGGCACAAGGTGTCCAACCCACCCAGTGTTAAGTCACTTAGACTGAGTTGATTTGATTGAAAAAAGGAATCTTTTCAAGGATGTAAAGTGGCTTCTCATGGTCTTCCTGAGACTCTGGAGTCAGACACATTAACCTGGTTACCCTGTGGGACCATGTGCAGTCAGCCTGGGCTGCTGGATGCCATTGGTGGGCCTTCTGCAAGCTGCTACATCCCTAAGCCCTCTCTTGTCTCATTGTTTTCCCTTTTCAGGAATAGATTCGACTAGGCACCTGCTTCCTCAATTTTCTGTCATTTGTGGTGAGGTTTTGTGTGGGTGCGTCTGATTGGCGGAGCCTAAGTGCACCCTGGCTGGGAGAATAGGAAATAGAATTCTGCCCTTTGTCTTAGGGATGTCCCCAGGTAAAGAAAGATGCTGGGGAGCGACATATGTGACCTGTGACCACTACATGAAGAATGGTGGAAACACCTAGTGTTCATCTACACCTTTAACTTGGTTTAGACCTAAGCATAAATAGTGTGACGTCAGTCTAAATAGAGGTTACAGTTTCCGGAGACTTCAGCACCCCAGCTGCAGTTAAACAGCACTGATTTGACTCTTGATGTCCACTCTATGCTAGATATGAATGAAGTTAGTCACATCAAATGCATATTTGTTAGTCTTGGTCATTTTGAATTTGAGTCCTTTACATAGTAGATGCCTACTCAAAATAATAAATAGAATTATGATTATTGAGTGGAACTTATTTATTATCTTTACATTAGGTTTTACAGTTTGTTTCCTGTTACAATGTAATGTTCTTTTTTGGAATACTTGAAAGGAATATCTTTTCCTGATACATGGAAACTATTTTTATTAGGTTAGTCTTTTAAAGAGCCTCATGTAATACTTTTTTATTTTTATTTTTTTGAGATGGAGTTTCACTCTTGTTGCCCAGGCTGGAGTGCAGTGGTGCCATCTCGGCTCACTGCAACCTCTGCCTTCTGGATTCAAGTGATTCTCCTGACCCAGCCTTCCAAATAGCTGAAATTACAGGCATGCACCACCACACCCAGCTAATTTTATATTTTTAGTAGAGACGGGGTTTCACTGTGTTGATCAGGCTGGTCTCGAACTCCTGACCTCAGGTGATCCACCTGCCTTGGCCTCCCAAAGCATTGGGATTACAGGCATGAGCCACCATGCCCGGCCTATAAATTTTTGTATTGATTAAAAGTTCTAAGAAAGTAGTTAAGTAAGCAGTACACGGTGAATAATTATTTGTTACGGATAGAAGCTGAAAAATCTTTCAGCCTTAACTCCCCAAAACGAATTTAAAAAGATACGGAATTCATAGGCATGAATCATAGACTTTCAGAGCTTCAACAATTTGGGGTCACAGAATTCAGCCTAGATTTTAACCATCATGGAAACCCTGTGAGGGGCAAAATCACTTGCATAATGTTTCAGCTAGTTTTCGGTCACTTGCATAATGTTTCACCTGGGTTTTGAAAGTGATCCGAGGAAAACTGTCTAAGCCTGCTAACCTGCTGCCTTTCTTCATAAATGCTGTGGAGTTACCCAGGAGCAGAGCAGTGGTCACAGGTTACATAGGTAGCTCCCCTGCATCTTTTGACTCCCCTTTCTCTACCTGGGGACATCCCTAAGACAAAAGCCAGAATTCTATTTCCTAGTCTCACAGGCAGGGTGCACTTAAGAGTGACATCTTCTGACTTCTACTCTGGGATTTTTTCCCTCTGCATTTTTTGGTGTCACATAGTAGATGTTTTCACCCACATGCAGGTGAATGAGTGACATATTTGATCTCATTTCATAGTGAAGCTTTCTATTCTTTAATTTTATCCCTCTAATGAAACTGTGAAGAATTGATTATATTTACACAGAAATGGCTGGTGTCACATAAACCTACAGGATGTCATTAAGCACGTGCCTCTCACACAGAACTGACGCATAGCCTCCTGTGCAGCTCACCTTGAATTCTCCATGCACGAATCCGCCATAGGCACGTGTTATGTGTGGCATAGGCAAGAAGTGCCTGATAGATTTTCGTTCTGTTTATCACTGGAAGCCCTTGCTGTAGGAAAAGGAAGGTTTTTTTTCCTTCCTTGACAATGATTTTGAGCTATGCTGTAGACTGGAAAAGGCACGATTTGATTCGCCAGACACTGCTTGCTGTGTGTGAAGCTGGGTTGGGGTGGTACTGTTGGACAGGAGAGCTGCCCTGTATGCCTCTTCACACTGCGTCGAATAATTTATCTCAGTGTTTTCCTGGTCTTATTGATTGTTAAAGGAAACAATGCAAATTGTAAGTTACGATCAAATAATGATTTGAGTGTTCTCCTTTTTAGAGTGCTCTGGAAAAATATGGGCAGCAAATAAACAGTAGGAAAGGCATTCTCAGGCGGTTTTGTTTTGTTTTAAATGGCTACCATGAAATGCACCCTCTGTAAGTGGACACTTCAGTGATTTTCTGAATATCTGAGTTGTGCAGACGTCACCCCAGTCTGGTTCTTGAACACTCCTGTCACCCCAGATGTTCCCTGTGATGTCTGCAGTTGATTCGCACTCCCAGCCCAGCCGTAGGTAATGACTCAAGCAGCCCGCATGCTGTTTCCACATGTGCCTTGCAGACATTTCATGGGAATCAACTCATGTCCTGTGTAGTTGTTTGCATCAGGCTTCCACTTAACATGTTTTTCAGTGTTGTAGAACATATCAGTAGTTTGTTCCTTTTAGTTGTATGGGCATAGCATGTTTGTTTATCCCTCATCAGTGACGGACTTTGGGTTGTTTCTACATTCTATTATGAGTCACGTGACTTTGAACATTAGCAAGCACATCTGTGTGTGGATACGTATTTTCATTTCTCCTAGGTAGATTCCTAGGAGTTCATAGGAGCTCGGAAATGGAGTTTAGACAGAAGCCTTTGTTGGATATTGATAATGCTGGCAAGGGCCATGTATTTGGTTTCAGACGGCTTGCTTTTGACATCTGCTTCTTGAATTGTATGAACCTGTTTCTTCTAGGATGAAATACGGTTATAATGTCAAGCAGAAGCTGTTAGTCTTAAGATGACCACCCTGTGTTGGTGCACACTATTAGGTCCTCAGTAGATGAGTTCTTCCCTGGTGTTGGGTATTTTCCCCCCACTTATCAGAAGAGGAAGTCAATGAAGTACCGCTGGGCATATTAAAACCACATTTAACCTGCAACACCACATACACACTTACCCTTTGACCCAGCAGTTCTGCTTCTAGGAATCTTCCCAGAAGATAGACCTCTAACAATATGAAAATACATTTGGATTTGGAATAACCTAAATATCCATATGCAGGAGAGGGTAGAGTAAACTCTGCTATAGCCACACAACCACATCCACTGTTGAGGTTGACCTCTGTGAATTGGTTTGAGGTGGTTTCCAGGACTCCTGGATGTGAACAAGGAAAGTACCAAAGAATGTTAAATGCTGCCCTTGACGTGAGAAGAAAGGGATGTAGGAAAACACGCTCCCTGCACACTTGTGCAGAGGAGATACAGGAGGGCTGAACCAGAAACAAAAGAGATAGAGACTGCAGAAGGTGAGGGGGACGGCGAAGTGGAGTGGGTGCTAGGTCTTAGGTGGGATGCAGAGGGTGAGGGGGATGGGGAAGTGGAGTGGGTGCTGGGTCATGGGTGGCGTGCTGCTCTCGGTATACCTTTTAGTGTGGCCCGGCTCTTGAAACCACAGCAGTACTTCATATGCCCAAAGTAAAGTAGATGATTAATATCAACCAGGATGTGGGGAACCCAAAATGGAATATAAGCAGAAACACACACATCTCACTGTCATACAAAGCGGCAGAGCCACAGCAAAGGTGGTGGGAAGGACGGTGTTAACCTTATTTGGGAAAACGATATGTTGACTGGATTCTGTGAGGCTGAAGAGAACTGTACAATATAGTGAATTTTTTTCTCAGTGTTAATGGTGAGCAATGTGAAACAACTTTATGTATATGTGGAGATTGAACAAATAAGGAGACTCCTAGGGGACCCTGGGAGCCAGGTTTCTCACTGTCCCAGGAAGAAGTTTCAAATAAGGAAAGGAAGATGGCAGAGGGAGCCTGTGCTCCCTCTTGGATTGGAATCAGATGTCAGTGTGACCTTGTGGTCTTTAATATATGCATGTACAGCACAGAAGTAAATAGAGGTGTACACATTACATGCACGGGTTAGTGATGTACCTACATAAGCATCTCCTAGCTTTGTTCATTGGGAAGACCTAGAAGCAATGACCTCCAGCAACAGGGAGCATACCTAAATATCAGTTGCCAATAAAAATAAGCAGGGTTTCTTGCAGAAGATGAGTCTGGAACCTGTGATGATGCTGGAAAGTCAGAAAGTGTCCAGAAAGGATGGGGTGTGTCAGAGGACACAAAAGCAACCTGGAGGAGGCCCATGGCCAAAGGGGTGTCACTTTGATCAAGGAATTGAGTAATGATGATATAGGCGTACAATCTATAGAACAAAGTCAGTATCACTGCCTATTGATATAAGAAGAAATTGAAAAAAATAAGAAGGGACATCTCTTCCTGACAGAAGCATTTCAATTAATTGGTGTAGGAGCAATGAGAAAATAGAACATACCCTTCAGGCAACACCACAGAAATAGTTGCCTTAGGCGAGTTCCGCGGGAGGATGCTGATTAGTGAGCCAGAGTTTGGAGAGAAACAGGATATTTGCCTAGTCTCGAAGTATCTCTTCCCCAAGTTATTTATTTATTAAAAAGGGAAAAATAGTAACTTTAGAGTGGAGGAAGCCAGCAGACACCGCATCACCCGGGCAATCAAGATCAGCATCACCTGACAAGACAAATTACCATCATATGCCATCCCACACGACATGGCATGTGCTCACTCAGGGACTCCTGCCACAAATGCACAATCACAGTCTAGTCATGGGGAAATATCAGGCACTCCAGTAGGGGGACATCCTGCAAAATACTTGATCAGTGTTCTTCAGAAGTGTCCGGGTCATGAACGCAAGGAAACACTGAGGATCAGTCTCAGCTTAGAGACCTGGTAACTAACTGTGGCCTGTGATTCTGGTCAGAATCCTGGAACAGAAGCCAGTATTGATGGAGAAACCACCGAACTTCAGATGAGGTCTGTAGTGTAGCCAATTGTATTGTGCCAGTGTTTCTTTTCTGATTTCAATATATCTTTCTCCCAGTCACAACTTACAGATCTATGATTTTAGAGGAAGCTTGGAGAAGGACATGGGGGAACTCTCTGTACTATTTTTCAGCCTTCCCATAAGTCTAAAATTTCAACATAAGAAGTTGAAGAAGAAAGCACATGGCAGAATATGATGGGAGAACAGCAGAAAGGGCCGGACCAGACCCTGCCTTGGTTTCTTCTCATGTGAAAGTGTTTACCTGATTTATCTTGGTTTTTGGATTTAGTCGATTTTTTTTTTCCTAAAAAGAAGTTTTAAATATAGTCAAATTTATCTGTTTTTTCCTTTATGACTTTTGGGTTTTGAATCCTAAGAATATTTTCCCTACTTCAATAATTATATTTTTCTTTAATTTTTTCTAATAGGTTTATATTTTGTTTTTCACATTTAGCATATTGATCTATATGAAATTTGTTTTTATACAGTTTGAAGTTGGGCTGTTTTTTCAATTTGCCTTAGTCATTGAGTAGTCTACCCTTTGCCCAATGATCAGAAATATCACCTTAATCACTACTCAGTGTTTTCTGTCAGTGCCATTTCAAATTGTGTGTTATTCTTGTGTAGAAAAGTGATTGGTTTTCGTATGTTGTTTCCACAGTTTGTCATTTGTGTCTCATGTTTTCTAGATAGAAGATCCCCTTGGGAACATGCGTCTTCCTCTGTAAGCTTTGTACTTCCCCTGTATTAACTGGCTAGGACTTCTGGTACTGTGCTGAGTGTAGTGTTTGGATCACAGTGACGGCTAGCAGGCTGCATCTCTTGTTCTTGTCTTTGACGTGAATGCTTCCAGTATTTCATCCTTAAGTGTGATATTACTATAGTTATTTTGTACATACCCTTTATCTTGTGTAGCATGTTACCTTCTCTACTTCGCTGATGTTACCGTCTCTTCCTCGTTAGCTGAGAGTTCTTTTAAAAATAATCTATCATGAGTAGCAGAATTTTACCATATGCTCGTCTGTTGAGATGATCACATAGTTTTCCCTCCAGTCTGTTAATATAGCAAATTTCATTAATAGATTTCCTGATATTAAACATTCCTGCATTCTGAGGAAAATCCTACTTTTAACACAATGCAAAATTGAAATTGGTATTTATTTTAATACCTTCTATTTTTTCAAAATGAGTCTCTCCCCAGCCCCACCCCTAGCCTTTTCATTTTTTTTTTCATGTAATTTACATGCTGTAGTAGTCACACAGTGGTATAAGTGCTTAACACATGGCTTTCGGTGGGAAGGAGAGATGGGAGTGTGTGAAAAGCCCTGATTTGTAGCATTTGCCAATTCCTAAGGTCTAAATGTTCCTGCCATTCCCTATTTCAAGCTACCAATGAGCTGTCAACTGGTTTATAAAATTCCTGAAAATGCGACAGTCTTCTCTCATGAACGGGTATAAGCACATGAGTGGGGCCTGAGTGTGCAGCCTGGTGACTTTCATGTCTGTGTGTACTCACACAGCCATCACTGAGGTCAACCTGGAGGCTTCCTGGTGCCCGTCCAGCTCAGCACTCCCATCCTCCCCAAGAGGACCCCGGTTCTGACCTCTGTCCGCCTTTATTCTCACTTGGGGCTTGAATACTTTGTTTATTTTCACGTCATCTTTGTTTTCTATTCCGTGCATTTACAGTTCTACATTTTTCCCCCCAAGAACTGCCTTGGCCACCTCATTTATAGATAGCAAAATACAGGGTTTGTAATGATTTTTATTGAAAAATTGAGCATCTGATTTTTATTGTGGCACTGACTTTATTAAACAATATAGGTTCTGTGATAACTTTTCTTAAATGTGGGGCATTGCTGCCATCTTATATTCATGAAGTTCTTCAACTTCCTTCATATAAACTGACGTTTTTCATTCATGTATTTATGCAGTCATTGAATAAGTATTTTTTGGACACTTTGGATACCAAAGGTATAGCAGTGAATGAAATAACTCAGTCCGTTTCTTCACGGAGCATATGTTCTGCTATGTCTTTAAGTCACATGTTTTTTCTCTTTGACCGTCCTTGCCAATTTTCCCTTAACTCAAACATCCATTTGTCTTTGCTCCTGGTATTATCTTAAATCAACCCTAAATCAATCCTATTTCTTCTGCTGCTTCAATACTAGTTGACGTTTAGCTCAACTACTTATATAGTTATTTCTGCTTTTACTGAATTATTAAAATGAAAAGACAGACTTGAATCTGATGATTTCTACTTTAGAAAGGTTAATGATTAAAGGGTTGTAATAATACAGTTTGGCAAAATGGTACTTTGTGTGTTGCCTGAACTGTCATCACTTAATGAGGAGCAGGGGATCAGCTTACAGTTTTCTGCTATAGTTCTGGACATGAGACCTTATTCCCCACCAACATGATCTCTGTTTATGGCTCAGAGGGAGAGCAATAGGGGTACGGGGTGCTGTTCACAGCCTTGCCTGGGTGACTGTATCTTCTGGTAGCTTAGTGGCTCCCAGGGGCAGGATCCTGGGATACCTCCACAGCATTACCACATGTTTGCTCTTGCTCAGGTGTCCTGTTTCTCCGTGAGCCACAGTCCAGGGAGAGCGGGGGTTTCCCTGTACGAGAAGAGAAGCTAGAAGACTCCAGATCGAGTTTAACTGTGGCTAGGCTGGAAAATTTGGATGCAGGCCAGTGGACCTCAGAAATCCATCTGTTCATCTTTCTGCTAAACTGATTTGGATTTCTGCTTTTTTAATCCTTTGCAAAATTAATTTGTCTTTAATTTGAAAATCAGTGTTTTATTTTTAATAAGAGAAAAGAATTCTATTTTATTTATTCAGAACAATTTAAAAGACTCTAGAAATCATTTCCTAGAGGAGAGTGTGGAGGAGCAGGGTGTGTGACAGGCACAGCGGGAGTGACCTTTGCTTCTGGGCCTGGATCACTGTGTCTGCAGAGTGATGCTTTGGAGGAAGGATGGGTCACTTCACTCCTGGGCAGTCAATTCAGAAGGTGTGTCCTTTCCCGGAGCTGAGGTCCACTTTGCTCCTGGGTGGTCAGTTCAGAAGGTGTGTCCCTGCCCGGAGCCGAGGTCCAGTGCTAGCATTGCAGTTTCTTTCCTTGCCCTGAGCCTGCATGGCGACCTTCCTCATCAACTGAAATCTCTGTTTAGGATGGAGAAAAATCTGTGGTCCTTTTGTTTACCGAGTGACTTTCTGACCTCTATCTCTCCTTATGCTCTATACCGAATTACAACTGGTTGATGAAAGAGATTTTTTAAATGAACATAAAAATATTTATGGAAATATAGATTATTATTTTTTGATATAGTTATACCCTTGGAATTTACTCTTTGAAGGTAATAACAGTTGTGAGGATCAAATCTTAATCCTCACAGGATGATGATCTTTAAATCTTAGAATCAGGAATTTAGCTTTAGTCAAAAGTAATTTTTTCCCTATTATTGTGCTCCTATTGGATTTTTTAAAATGGATACATTTTATTTATTGATATTTACAAGTCACTTGACTAGACTGATACTAATAGTATCATGACACAGGAAAAACAAAAACATCTTTCTGTGAATACTGAAGTAATGAACAATATTAGGGATTATCCCAAAACAGAGCAGACAAGGCAGAGGAAAATTAGTCATGCTCTTTACGGTTTCAATCTAACCCTTTACTTGAATAATTTAAAAATTGTTTTATAATAAAGCCTCCCATTCCTATCACATAGGAGTAATTCATCGTCACACATTTTTGTGCTTTTTTTTTCCTTGATGGAGCGCAAGTCCTAAAGATGTCAAAACTGGCATCATGTTTCATTTTCTAAAGTCAAGGCTATCTCAGTGCCATTTCTATAGCCAACAGGGTAATCTGTTACTAGGCCCTGAAACCCTTCTGAGGAGTCTCAGCTTATACCCCACCCCACCCCCAAATATTCACACAATAGGCACAATGAAAACCAGGAAATTAGTCTCTGAAATAAGCAGCCTCCCGAGGAAGGAAGCAGCTTGGCCGCTGCCCATACTGCGCCTGGACCTCGCCCCCGCCGGCACTTGGCTTCAGGAGCCTGGACTAATCTCAAGCAGTTTGCTGGGGTGCACTGTGGCTTTCCTCACCAGTTCCCAGGGCAGCCTCCAGTCTTGCATAGGAGCATGTTGCAGGCCCTAGATCTGGGGCTCCAGGGACTTTTCTCACAACTCCAGGTGAGGGCGCACCGGGCTGGGCTCTTCTAGGTCTGGCGGTTGCTCCCATTGGCAGGTGTCCAGAAGCATCTACCTGATGTCCCTGACAAGATGAAGAGAGGAGCCGGCTTTCTGTGGGTGCTGAGCCCTCTAGCCCATACAGCTGCTGTTCTCTCACTTGTGGGTTTTTCTGCCGCCTCTTGCGTTTCATGCTGTGACTCTGGAACTAGGTCTTAACCTTTTTGGAGTGAAGGTTCGTGGTGTTGGGAAGTTCTGTCCCCCTCTCAGGAAGAGGCCTTTTGCCTGCAGGCCTGAAGGAGGCATGGGTGTATCATTTCTCCAGAGGGTTCCTCATCAGGGGCATGGGGTGACTGAGCTGCAGCCCCAAGAATGTCAGGGTGAAGAGGCACTGGAGGCTGATGCTTCCATGCAAGGGCTCCTTCTGGATTTTCAAATGAAGTCCCAGAACGGAATTACTTTGTGTTTTAATTCTGGGCAGATGTCTCTCATCTGCCTTTTTAAGTACATTAGGAAGTTCATTGGTTTTTCAACCCTGCACAGCACATGGGCGCTGCTCAGAAAAGTGTCTAATAAAATAAAATTAAATAACTTGCTTTTTACCACTTTGTTTTTACTGGTGATTTGTTTGTCATTGATTGAGGTGATTGTGACTGATCTGATTATTTTTCTGTCTATCCTGATTGTAACATTTTTTAGTCATAGAATTTTAAAAGGTTGTTTCTTAATCTTAATGTTATGTTTAATGTTCTCTTTCATAAGATGATTTTTTGGTGATTTTGTGTTTAAAAAGTGAGAGTCTTTTAAAAAAAAGTGAGGGTCTTTTGAGAAATAGAATATATCAAATTATTTGTTCAGAAACATTCAAAATCATTTTTTACAACTCTGCAAGCAGTTGTCTGTTAAAGCAGTTAGCGTGTACTTAGAGCACTGCTCAAGATCCCTCACTGGTGACCTCTGTGAGGCTGCTGGTCCATGTCTTTATGGAGCAGTGGTGTGGCTTCTCAGGTACTGTCAGCTCATTTTGGACCCAATACTAGTTTATTGCCTGAAATTACCATTAAACTGGAAGATCTTGAAGTAAAATTTTTGAGAGTTTTTGATTAATTTCCTAGGATACTTTTGAATTACATGTTTTGGGGAGATGTATTTCGTTGTTTTGGCACCACCACCATCAGCCACACTCACGTGCTGCCAGGCGCCCCACCAGATCAGGGAACATCCTCTGTACATGGAAGCAGCCCCAAGCACTATGTTTGTGTTTCTGCTCCCAAGGTTTCTACCCTGCCGAGGCTCCAGACATGCATGGACTCACTGCTTCCTCAGGCAGCTGACCTGGTGGGCTTCATGTCCACACAGCTCCTCTTCCTGTCCTCCTGTCCAGACTCTCGCATCATGTTGAGGGGAGAGGGAGGAGCATGTTCCTTGCTCTCATGGAAATCTCTAGTGATGCAGATATCTGTCTATTAAGTAATCATACAAACAGAGGTAAAGTGGTAACTGTGATGAAGGAAGGTAAATTGAAGACCTCCATCAGCAGAGGGGCCTGGATGTTCACTGAGAGGCGAGGTTTGCACTCGGTCTCCTTGCTGAAAGCTGGCAGCCTCTTTCTGCTGCCTGTGTGCTAGGCACCTTCCCCACTATCATGACTTCCTTGACTTTTCTCTTCAGTCTGCTCTGTTCAAGTTTTGGCCTTCCTTCCCTCTGAAATGGGTCTTGCAAGTCACTGATGACCTGTCTCTTATTAAGGTCAGTGGCCTGTATTTTGCCCTTAATCAGTGCCTTAATCAGTGTCTCAGCTGGATTGTACAGAACTGGCCAACCTCTTGGATTCCATGGGCTGTGTCAGCCTGGCATCCTTCTGGCTCAGTCTTTTACGCAGGTCTCCCATCACCAGGAGCCCTGTGGGTGCAGCCTACCTGCTCTCAGCCCAGGCTGTACTCCCCACTTGCTCTGCGTGTGATGCCCCAGCCTTTGCCGTGAGCTCTGACACGGTACAACATGGACCTGCTTGAACTCTGGATCCCCTCCCCAGGCTCCTGTCCATCCTGCCCCCTCTCAGCTTCCCACAGTGACCATTGACTCAGACCCAACCCAGCGGTTTTTCTCCACCCCCTTTTTCTGTCAGCTCTTCTCTTAAGTGGCCTGGAGCTGGGACAGCCATATTTCTGACAGCTGTGGAAACTCTGCCATTCATGTTTCCCGACGCTTCTGTCTCTCCATCTTCCTGTTTCAGAGTGCGCGTTTCCTTCTCATGCTTGGCTCCTTGGGTCGTGTCTCCAGCCCAGTGTTCCAGCTGAGAGGTGGTAAGGCAGGAAGCAGAGGTCTCTGCATCAGGAAAGCAATAAGGAGTTCCGGAAACCCAGCGTCTGTCTCATTGGCTGGAAGAGTGTTCTGTGACTACCTCTGGTTGCCCGATGTATGGGGCAGGGTCTGTGCTCCAGAAAATCAGGCTCTGTGAGTGAGGGTCTCCGGCAGCCAGATCAACAAAGAGCTGTAGGCTGTAAGTCCTGGTTTCTGACTGAAGGAGGTTTAAAAAGTAGGACTGTTGGGGTCCTATATTTAGCACCCATTTTTTACCCCCTCAAGTTCTGAACCAGTTGGGAGAGCCACACACACTGTAGATAGACAAGTGGAGATTAGATGCAGGCTCTGTTTTAGATAAAACCAACTAGAGAGTGGCTGCCTGTGGCCAAGTGAGTTTGCGAATCCTTTATCCCAAATTAGACAAGCTTCCTGCCCAGTACCAAGCATGGCTGGGGGCAAGCCCCTTCCACGGGGCAGGAGAAGAAACCGAAGCACTTCAGTGTGAGTGCGCCTCGTCCAGTAGGAGGGGAGGACCAGCAGGGCTAAGCAGCCCATTTCCTCCTTCCAGATGCCTCCTTCTGCGGGAAACAGTGCGTGAGCGGATTATGTCCACGGGGAACAGAAGAGCAAGAGACAGACACTCCCTTCACTCTGAGGAAGGGTTTTGCATGTCTCCTGTTAGAAGTCTGGAAGCTGGGCAGTCTCACCCCCTGCACCAGCTGTGCCGGCCCTGTCTGTCTATCTGCAGGCCTGTGTCCTCACAGTGCCCTGCCCCGAGGCTGTTAGAGGGGCAGCCCCAATCCTCCCCTACATCATGCACTCTCCTTTCCCTTTAGGGAGCAGTGGTTTCTGTCTCTGGAATTGCTTCTGGCAAGCTATCCCTCCAGAAAGAACTGTTGTTCCCCTGTACTTCCTTGAGGCCTCTGGTCGTTTCCAGGGTTGATCATACTAGAGAAAGACCCCATCATTGTCACCCAGAAAAGCTCCTAAGAGATGAGGGAACCTCTGGGGAAGCCAGCCTGGGCTTTGGGAGGAATTTTCTCTTCTTTTTAAATGTTTCCAAGTAGCTTCCTCTTCAAGTCCAGTTTCTTTTTCTTGTGTTTTCTGCTGGGAACTAGATACAGGGATGTGTGTTCCCTGTTTCCTCAGCAGCATCCCTTAGGTATCAGGGGGCTGGGATTGGCGCTTTGCATTCTTTAAGGAGAGTATTTTCCACTGCGAGATGGTCACGTACCTCCTCTTTGCTAACTGAGGACAAAAGAGCAAATGCTGGAAAAGCTAAGCCTATGAGCTTTGGGGAAGCCTGGTGTGCAAATGAGGGAGACCAAAATGATTTTGGGGCCGATGGATTAGTGTTCCCTGCCAGTCTGAAAACTGGTCAGGAGAGGCTGAGGCCCTGTGTGATGTGGTACAAAGTATAAGGCGTTGGCCATAGTAGAGAATTGTGATTTTTTTTTCTTTCCGGGAGGTGGGAAGCCACTGTAGTTGGGGACATGAACTCAGAGTTGTGGCGTGGAAGGGTCCCTATGACTGAAGAACAGATGGAGAGCAGATGCTGAGGGGCTGCTGTCCAGGCAGGGGTTGATGGACCTTGGCTGGTGGGTACTTCAGACACATGTGTGAGGTTCTGAGGATGCCTGGGTGCTGGCCATGTGACCAGATGGAAGGCAGTGCCTGTGACTGGACAGCAGGGTGGGAGCCCACTGGAGTGGGGTGGGCAGACTAGCTGGTCTGTTTGGGTGTGCTGGCTTGGGGGCACTCGAGGGGAGCTATCAGGGAGACCATTGGGTGGAAGCAATTTCAGAGACAAACCACTGCTCCCTAAAGGAAAAGGAGAGTGCCTTTGCCTTTCGACCTGAGCTCCATGTGGTCCTCTGGCCCAGCCTGCTGGGCAGCCTCCTCTCGTGCCCCACTGATGTCACACAGGTGTCACAAAATGAGCATCTGAAACCAGAACTTCATCTTCCTAAATTTCCTAGCCTTTCTCCTTGCAGTGAACGTCACCAACACCCACCCAGCTGCTGGAAGCCTGGCAGTCATCCTAGCCACCTCGCTTCCCCTCACCATCACACCCAGTCCCCTGAACATTTGTGCCTGATGTCCCTGCTTTCCCTCCCCACCCGGATTCCTGCTTTTCGCATGTCTCCCTGCTATCCAGCAGCTGGCAGGCCACCATCATCTCTCCTTTGGCCTCTGCATAAGCTCTCAATGTCCCTCATTCTTTCAGTGCCCTCCACATTCCTACCCTCTGCTCACAGGCCCCAGGGACCCACCAGGGCATCTGGAATACACTTGTGCCTTCCTCCTTGCCCCAAGGCTGTGCTAGACCTGGCTCCCATCTGTCTCCAGACTCCCTTGGATCACCCTCCCAGGTCTGCTCAGGCCTATGGCCTCCTCCCTTGGACCACTCTTCCTGTCTCTGTCCAGGGGCTGCTCACAGCTTCCTGGAAGTTTCTTGTATGTGCTTCCCTTACTCCCGCCTGGTGGCTTTCCATGTGTGCTTTTCCTCTGCTGATGGCCCCTCCTGCCCCAGCTCATTATATGACCATTGTCTCCCATCCTGTCCTGACCTACCTGTTTATGGAGGCATCTTCTAGGTTCTCAGTGGAGAGGCAACTAAGGAGTGGTTGAGTGCCTGGTCCCTGGAGCCAAACTGTTGAGTTTGAATCATCCCCATCCTGCCTCTTCCTAGCTGCGTGATCTTGACATATGGCTTAACCTGCTGGGCCTCAGTTTCCCTACCTGCAGAAGGTGGGGAATACCTTTTGTGTTGTATACCTGCAAAAGGTATACTCATACCTGCCTCATTCCCTTGAGGATTACATGATTAAGTAAAGTGTTTGTGGCAGTGTGGGGGATGGCAAGTGCTAGGTAGGAGGTGCAGGCTGTTCTCATTGGGCTATTTATGCACATATGCTCTTAACCTCCTTTAGAGCACTTACCCTGGCCTTAAATCTTGTGTGTATTTGTTCACGTTTCTCTTTTAGGGCAGAGACTTCTCTGGCATTGACTGGACAACTAGCAGAACTTATCCTTGACCTGAGTGCTGCCTCAGAATTGGAGGTCAGGTTATTCTTAGTATTCTAGGTTTATAAGGCCAGACAGAGTCCTTCTTCCCTGTAGAGCAGAAATGACCCCTCATATAGAAGCATATTGTTTTCCCTCAACAAAACAAATGCTTCAGTGGTAGTGTTACCAGCAGACAGGTGGTGCTTTAGAGGGGAATGTGATAGATGCTTGGGACTGAAATTTAGCCTTGTATCATGTAGACTGACTGGCATTTTCATGCATGTCTTCCCTCTCAGGATTTCTCTTAAGGGTTGTTGATTCCACATTTCTCCTTGAGGAGTGGGTGGTAGGGCTGGTGACCCGGGAACTGTAATTTTCTGTGGGAGAGCAGCAATTTCATTACCCCTTTATGTCAAAGCTGTAGTTGATCATCCTTCAATGCCTAGTATAAAGCCTGTTAAATTAGGGTCTTCAGATTGCTTTGCGAACCTTTTTAAAAAATAATTTACAGGCTAGACACAGTGGCTCACCCCTGTAATCCCAGCACTTTGGGAGGCCAAGGCAGGTGGATCACTCGAGGTCAGGAGTTTGAGACCAGCCTGGTCAACATGGTTAAACCCCTTCTCTACTAAAAATACAAAAAAAAGTTAGCTGGGTGTGGTGGCACATGCCTGTAATCCCAGAGATGCAGGAGGCTGAGACATGAGAATCACTTGAACCTGGGATGGGACCACTCCAGCCTGGGTGTTGAACAAGACTCTGCCTCAAAAAAAAAAAAAATTAAAATTTGCCATTTATGTTAAAATATGTCATTTTAAGTTATGTAAATTCAAGCATAATTACTGAACACAATGTGCAATCCAAAACGTGCATAGTAAGCCCCGTGTGAAGTGTTCACACGCTGTTCTGAGGTCAGTTGGATCTGGAGTTTCTGGGAATGCTGTATTGGGCTGGCACGTCTTGGGCTGTGGAGGCCCAGATGCCCTCCTAGATGCTGGATGTTGGTGTGTGTGCACCTCGATGGCAGTATTAGGGTTTCCTTCCAGAAGCTACTCGAGGCTTCGTCTCAGGTCCTGTCTAAAAGTATTTATACAGGAAGTATTCTAAATGTGGATTTATAAAGATAACACATGTATAGAAATACTGTAAAATTTGTGTGAACTGAAGCAGGCAAGCTTCTAGTCTTCCCTTTTCAGATACTTTCCTTTTTCTCCCCCTCACGTTAAAGATTTAAAAATATATGTTTTAAAAGGTCACTTATAACTTGTAAAAATTATTCAACATATACAGAAATTTAAAAAGCAGTATTGCAGGTTATATGAGAGTATATATGTCTGGTCTTTGGAACCAGGTTGAAATCATAGCTACAAGGTTCTTTGGTTGAATGGGGATGGGTGGGATAAAGTAGAGTAGACAGGCTGGGCTTACTAACTAGGCTTGCAGTGGCCCCCAGCAGTTACTGTTCCCAAGTCAAATGCTGCAATGTGGCACTGAACACCAGAGCAGCAGTGCATTCCTAGAGAATTCTGCAAGGTGGCAGGTGGCAGACTTGGGGAGTGCTTGCCAGTCCCTCCCTTCCCACTCTACCCAAAACAAGGAGGCCTTGCACATGACCTCATCATATTTTGACTTTATACATTTAATGAACCAAACAAAAGGTAAATATCTTCTTTTAATTCCCAAGGCAGAGTTGTGGGTAGGGTACCCAAGTTCCTTAACCCCATCTTTAACTCAGTAGGATGTGGCATCTCCTTTGAGGCTCTTCGTGAAATCCCGGGAAGTGAAACCCTGGTCTCCGGATGCTGCAAACCAGTCTTGGTGGGATTCTGTTTTCTGGGCTCATTTCTGAGTGAAGTCAAGGAATGGAGGTAGGCAGCTCTCAGGCGTCTCTGTTGCACGATGGGGCAGGCCTGTCCCAGCGGCTGCCTAGATGTGGCTGGCTGGGCGCCCCTACAGGAGGATGGGCCGCAGAGCCAGCGGGGCCAGCAGGATGAGCGGGCCCAGCTTGGGGCGCTGGCCGCGGGCCTGGAGCTCGATGCTGGGTAGGGGCCTGCTCACCGATGAGTTGCTACCCGCGGTCAGGGTGGGGGTCGGCGCGGTGGCCTCGGGCTCTGAGAGGCTCTGTACCGGCAGGAGTAGGACCAGCAGCAGCAGCAGCAGCGCTAGCGCAGGTCGGGCCGCCATGGCCGAGCGCTCCAGCTCTTCCCCTTAGCTAGTGCCGCGGTCGCGGCCGATGCCTGGAGCGTCTGTTCCTGGGGTCGTCTCTGGTCCTGTCCAGCGAGGTCCTGACAGCTGCACCCTGGCCTAACTCCTGCCCACGGCTGTTAACGGTCAGCCCCGTAAGAACAGAAGTGCCGCCTCGTGCGCCCTGGCGCTCCAGAGCTGGTTCTGCGCTCAAGTGCTCACTGTTCCTGCGCACGAGCGGCTGTGTCCCGACAGTCTTGCGCCTGGTGCTGCCTAGCTGCCCAGCGGGCTTTAGCAGGTGTGGAAACGCCCACTGCCAGTTGCTGAGTGCTGGGTGCAGAGGATCTCTGCAGACACCCCAGGCTCCGTTGTTTCGCGGCACACGGGAAAACCTCCTGAAGTGTGTGCACACAGTTTTTGTTTTAGAAGCTTTGTTGTTATGATTAAGTAAACCTGTGATGTAAGAAAACATTTTTAAATGCTTGTCAAAAGTTTTGCTAGTATGTAATATTTACTTCCTGTACTGGAGTTTAAAGAAACCATTACTTCCTAAGTAATCATTGCTCATTTTGCTTTTGGAAATTGTAATGAACTTCACCATCTTTAGAACTTTAACATTTCTTTCCCCAAGC
The DNA here is from genome assembly GCA_963573385.1 of Cacajao melanocephalus. Lineage (NCBI taxonomy): Eukaryota > Metazoa > Chordata > Mammalia > Primates > Pitheciidae > Cacajao > Cacajao melanocephalus. The sequence continues at coordinate 51,418 of CAUYLG010015781.1, forward strand.
AGAAAGCTTGTGAAATTTTCTGGATAGTGTATACTTAATACACAAGCATTTGGAGTTTTTGAATGCTGGGTATGTTAGCACACCAGTCTTGCTGACGATTGCATAGGAGACGAGTGCTGCTTAAAACTGGGTAAGGGATGAGTAGTAACAGTGGTGGACATAGCTTTGCCAGACGTGGTTTATTTTAAACTGAGCATATCTTGTGCTTGCTTATTTATTTATTTGAGACAGGGTCTCACTCTGTGACTCAGGCTGGAGTGCAGTGATAATCATGACTCACTGCAGCCTCAACTTCCAGGCTAAAGTGATCCTCCCACCTCAGCCTGCTGGGTAGATGGATCTATGGGACTACAGGTGCACCACCACACCCCGCTAACTTTTTAAATTTTTTGTAGAGAGGGAGTCTCACCATGTTGGCCAGGCTGGTCTTGAACTCCTGAGCTTAAGCGATCCTCCCTCTTTGGCTTCCAAAGGTGCTGGGATTACAGATGTGAGCCACCATGCCTGGCCAGTGTGCTTATTTTTATTCTAACTAGAATTATCTTTTTTACCTTGGTCTGTGTCTGTTATCAGCACAAGGGTTTAAAATAATTTTTGGTTTCTTGGAAGTAATTATGCAGGCAGTTCAATAGGAGAAGGCAGTTTCCTCAGCACATTTGGGGTGCTGTTGTCAGAAAGAGGGGGATGCATTCAAGGCAGCAAATTGTACCACACCTGTATCTTTTAAACATATAGCTGCATGTTCCATAAAAGAGCATATAAAAAATAGAGTGAGGTTCTTTATTGGAGAAATTACTGATTTTAGGACTGGGCAGGAAATACACAAGTGCCAGAAATGCCAAGGAAATGCCAAGAAACAAACATAACCACACCTATATCAATGGGTGGTATCAAAGGGACCCAGGAGCCAACTGAAAGAGCTCCCAGTGGCCAAAGCTGGAACAGTTTCTGCAACAAAATAAAGTAGTGTTGGATTATAGCCCAGAGATAAATAAATATCCATGAGTCCAGACTGACATAAGTAAATGACTCATAAATGGGGAGAAGAGACAAAGCTCCTTTTCCAGCAGAATTCCAAATCATCTCTGTAGCTGCTGTATCTTCCAGGAAGTGGAGCACACCCCCCACCCCAAGGCAAGGGCTGTGCAGAGCAACTTCCTTCCAGAGAGGACGGCATGAGGTGGGGGGTGGCGGGGGGCGGGGGGTGGGGGCTCAACCCAGTAGGGGCCAGGCCAGCCTCACAGTGGTGAGTCCGTTAAGCCAGCGGTCCCCAACCTTTTTGGCACCAGGGACTGGTGACAATTTTTCCGTGGACCGAGGTAGAGGCTAGGAGAATGGTTTTGGGATGATTCAAGCTCATTACATTTATTGTGCACTTTATTTCTATTGTTACATTGTAATATGTAACGAAATAATTATACAACTCACCATCATGTAGAATCAGTGATAGCCCTGAGTTTTTTTTCTTGCAACTAGATGGTCCCATCAGGGGGTGATAGGAAGACAGTGGCAGATCATCAGACATCAAATTCTCTTAAGGAGTGTGCAAATTCTCTTAAGGAGTGCGCAACCTAGATCCCTCCATGCACAGTTCACAGTAGAGTTCTAGTCCTGTGAGAATCTAATGCTGCCACTCACTGATCTGCCACAAGGTGGAGCCCCAGCGGTCATGTGAGCGATGGGAAGTGGCTGGAGATACAGATGAAGCTCACTTGCCTGCCTCCCACTTACCTCCCACTGTGTAGCTCGGCTCTCAGGTCATGGAGTGTTACTGTTCCGTGGCCCAGGGGTTGGGGACTTCTGTATTAAACCATACTAATGTGTAAGATATTAATAAGAGAAAGTGGGTGTGGAGTTTGTGGGAATTTTCTGTAGCATCTGCTCAATTTTTCAAATCTAAAATTGTTCTAAAAAGAACATTTACTTTAAAAATGAGTGTTTTTTAAAAAACACTTTTTGTATCCCTATCTTCTGCTCCAAATAAATATTATCCTGACTTTTGTGTAAATGGTTCCACTAGTTTTCTTTGATTTCTTAACTCTGTTTTTTACCCTAAAGCAGTATATCTTTTGGTTTTGAAAACTAAGTAGTCAGGGCACACTTATCAGACCAGGCTGGGGGTAGGTGATGGTTGATCTCTAAGGGGTTCACTTGTGGGGGTCCCTCCTGGAGCAGCGTGTTCAGCTAGCTTGTATACTTGCGCATGTTTCACAAGTGCATTCTGTTCCCTTCAGTGAGGTAGGACTGCCGCCCTCTCCTTCCACTTGGGCTTCCCCTTTCTCATCTTTCTCCTTGTGCCTGGCAGCCTTGGGTATATGTGATACAGCATGAGAAGAGGCTGTGCTGGGGAACGTGGTTAGTTTTGGTGCCATATATATATATATATATATGAGTTAGGTGCTGTCCAGGTACTGTCAGCTTGGATTCTGGAGTTGTCCTGGGTAGTGGGGCCCATAAAGGATCATCGTCAGGGGAGAGAGGCTGTTGCCACTGCACGCATTTGACTGGGGACTCCTGGGATAGAGTGGGTTCCAGGAAAGAGCAGGGAAGAATTGGATCAGTGGAGACACAGTGGAGGTCAGGGCAGGGACAAGCCTTCCTGCAGCTGGGAGATACAAGGAATGAGGGACGGACCCAGGAGAACCAGAGGTGTTTCTCAAGGAGAGAATCTTCAGAGGTTGCGATGAAACTCTCATCATACTTGCTAGCAGTAACCTCTAGCAAAGTTGAGGTGGTCTGTTTTGGCTAAATAAGACGAACATGGCGTTGCAGGTCCCCCTGTGAAGGGCTGGAAGCAGGGAAATGTCAGCAGTGGCAAGCATGCATTCTGGGGAGTAGGGACTGTTCCTGGTGCTGGTAGGCAGCCCATGGGCCGGCAGATGTCTTCTGTTGTCCTGGCAAGCTTTGCACCAACCCCCCTGGGTGGCCTCACACAGAGCAGCTCCACGCCTGCTCTTGGAAGTTTTTTGCGGGTGCCTGATGGCTACAAGGGGTCTAGATGTTTATGACATTGATATAAAGTCTGCATTTTTCCCTTGGGGAAAATGCTCCCAAATATGAAGTACCCAAGTTCTGAGAATAGAGTTGGATAACAGGGTTGAGTTGGAGAAACTTACCTAATAGGGTTAAAGTGGAGACAAGGACAGCATGTGAAGCTTTGGCTTTACTTTCCAGGTGAATTTTCTGTTGTGCTTTAGATGCATCATTGCTTCTTTTGTTTGTTTGTTTGTTTGTTTTTTGAGATGGAGTCTCTCTGTGTCCCCCAGGCTGGAGTGGAGTGGCATGATCTTGGCTGACTGCAACCTCTGCCTCCTGGGGTCAAGCGATTCTCCTGCTTCAGCCTCCCAAGTAGCTGGGATTGCAGGTGTCTGCCACCACACCTGGCTAATTTTTGTACTTTTAGTAGAGATGGGCTTTCACCATGTTGGCCAGGCTGGTCTCGAACTCTTGACCTCAAGTGATCTGCCCACCTTGGCCTCCCAAAGTGCTAGGATTATAGGTATGAGTCACCGCACCCAGCCTGCTTCTTTGTATTTTAATATTTGTGTAATTTATGATTTTCTAGAGGAGCTTTGGTTTCATTTTAGCCAAAGTATGATACAAGAGGTGGAAGGCCTGGTTTCTCTGTTTCCCTCATCTGTGACTGACTGGTCCCCATCTGTTCCTTCTCAGATCACAATTAATTGAATATATTTTAAAAGAGAAAACTCATAACAGCCCTAAGGAAATATGGAATTATTTCGAACACTAAAGCTAAAAGCATTCTAGCATTGTGTTGCTTTCATGTTCTTTATTACATTTTCTTCATGCACACACACATATATGAGAATATTTCTCAGTATGTGGGTGATTTCAAAGACTGGCTTCCTTCATGAAAATGTATTGTTGGTTGCAAGAAGTTAGGGAACTGGAAACATATTTGTCTGTCTGTAGAGGTGAAGTTCTGAGAAACTCACCACCGTCTAGTCTTTATGATTGTGAACTTCTTGAGTGAGTTCTCTTTTTATAGTATACCCATGTCTAGGAATTGTGGCTGAAATCAGCTTCTTTGCTTTTTAGACTTTGTGCTAGTGATAGTTTTGTCTTTGTTCTGTAAAACAAGTGTAAAGGAATACCAACAATCTAGTGCAGAAATTCTTTTGTAAGAACAAAAACTACCCTGATGTCATTTCATGTTTTAGGATTGTTTGCTTCTCAACTTGATGAAGTTGTTCTTAGATTCTCAAGTGTTACCAAGCTTTCCAAAAAAAAAAAAAAAAAAGCTGTTTTTTTTTTTTTCTCATCCACAGCATTATTCCTTACTTTGCCTTTATTGCAATTGTGTCTTGTAGCAGGCATGTTAAATCCCATGGGAGGTGTTTTTTTTGTTTGTTTTTTTTAAATGGGTCCTTTCTCTACTTGGCTATGTTGCCTGCTGAGTTTAAAGCCTTTTTATGATATTTAACAAAGCTCTCTGTGTTCATTGTGGGTTGTGGTTGTGTTTAATGTTGCAACCTAGACTCATCTGTTAAGTACAGATATCATCTGTCATTTAACTTATCCTTGCTCTCAGTGTGTTTATCATCATATCTCTAAGGCCATCCTAAATACTTGACGTGGAGACAGAACGGGTGCCTGGGCCAAGTACTGGGATGCCTGCACTCAGCTTCTCAGCTGTGAGTCTGCACTTGGAAACCCACAAGAACTCTGGGGAGCCGCAGGCCTTGGGGTTTTTTGCTGTCCCCCTTTTATTCTCCAGATAATGAGTGACTTGGGAACTTCCGAGCAACTTCAAATATTTAGCTCACTTTACTTTTATAAACCATGTTTGGTGCTACCTATGATAGGGTCCTTTTAGTGGGAGGTACACAAATGTAATTACTTTAAATATAGTTAAACAAGAGCCAGGAAGGCAAAGAAGGTATTGTTGAGAATACATGTGGCCGGATACACTTTTGGAATACTAATTTGTTTCTTTCTGTGTCAGTTGTATCACCCCAAAGCGAGGAGTAGGTGCTGGACTTGAGTACATCAGGGCAGGGCTTGTGGCAAGGCAGGAAGAGGTTGCGCAAAGCACAGATGTGCAGTTTCATTAATCAATATGAAGGAATCCTAATGTATCCACTGGCTAGGTTGAGTAAAGGAAAGAAAAAACAAAGGCATAAAATATGGAAAAGAAGAAATAAAACTACCTCTTTTGGGAATACCTGGGAGCAGTCTGTCCAGTAGAAATAAAAAATTAATATGCAGACGTCAATGATATTCATATACACAAAAAATCAGAATGTTATGGAAGAGACAACCCCATTAACAATAGCAACAACAACGAGAAAGTACTTAAGAATAAACACAATAAGAATTGTTCAAAAGCTAAGTGAAGAAGACAGTAAGTTGAGAAAGTTCCAGGAGTCACCTTGAGCAGGTGGAAAGACACCTTGTTCTTGGTTAGGATGGCTTGGCGTTATTAAGTTGTCAGTTCTAACTTAATTTACAAATTTAATGTGATGCTAATTATGAAAGCAAAAAGACTCAGTTTTTTTTTTTCTTGGACTGGACATGTTGATTCTAAAATTGAAATAGCGTGAATACCTACAAAACGTAGAAAGAGCCAAGAAAAGGAAAAGAGCTCTACTAGATATTAAAATATATGACAAAGACTCTATGGAAAATAGTGTGTCGAGGTTGCGTGAATAGCCAGACAGACCAGTGGAGGAAATCAGCCCACATATAGACGGAAATCTAGTGTATGATGAAAGTAGTATCTCAGATTGTTGGGTCAAAGATCGATGGTTAAATACGTGTTCTTGGGACAATTGGACACCATTTTGTAAAAGATATCATTAGGATTTATACCTTACACCACATACAAAAATAGGCTGCAAGTGGGTCAGAGGACTCAGTGTGAAAAAGGAAATTATTCCAGTGTTAGAAACATGGGTGAGTATAATCTACATGTTGGGAAAGGCTTTTTAAAAGGTGTAACTCAGAATTCAGGTTCAATAAAAGAAAAGATGGATGAATTTGACTACATTGCAAAATACTGCAACCAGCTTGGGCAACATGGCAAAACCCACTTGTACAAAAAAAATACAAAAATTATTTGGGTGTGGTGGCATACACCTGTAGTCCCAACTACTTGGTAGGTTGAGGTGGGAGGATCACCTGACCCCAGGAGGTTAAGGCTGCAATGAGCCATGATTGTGCCACTCCAGCCTGGGTGACAGACCAAGACCCTGACTCAAGGAAAACAAAACAAAAAAAGCAACAAACATCTTTTGCCTGACCAAAAACAAAACAACACAATAATATCAAAAGACAAAAATACCAATTATGAGAAAACCCTTTGTAGCATATCATAAATATTTGAAAAGTTGAGGGGAAAAACCCCAAAATCCTAGGGAAGTGGGAAAAAGGTGTGAACAGACACATATGCACATGCACAGGTGCTTAAAAATGGCCCATGAACTTCAGTAAGTAACCATTTCTTACAGATTTGCAAATAATTAAAAGTCTCAGTTGATAGCCTATCTCTAATAATGGTGCTGTTTCTCAGGTACATGTTTCATTGGAAGTGATGTATTAAATAAAAGTGAAAAGGCAGTTGCTTTTTCAGCTTGATAGAGCATTAAAGTTCGTGATTGTTAACTTCTAAATTTATTCTCAGTGTGCTTTGAAATAGACTTTATAACAAAAACAACAGTAACTCTCCCTAGGCTTCCTAGGAAGTAGGTACCAAATTCTCATGCACCTGCCAGGATGGACATGCTCCACCATGGATTGCTCTGGGCTGTTTCTCCTTCCCTCCAGCCAACACACCCACATCACCAAACCTAGGGGTTGTTAAATTTTGGTAGTTTCCACACTTCAGTTTTTTTCTTAGGATGGCTCTGTATTCATTATGGATTTCATAAGACGCATGGCTGGAAGGTACCTGATACATATTAAACACAGAATTTAGTTAGAAGGATAGTATTCCGTCGGTGAAGGCTGTGTGACTGCAGCCCAAGCCAAGCCAACCAGAAGTTGGATCACCTGAGCAGAGCCCTGCAAATGCACATGAAGGAGGCAGCATTGCTAGAACTCTACTTTTGGAGCCAAATCAACAGAGGCAAAAGAACTTTGACTAAGTCCTTGCTCAGGATGGCACAGCTCTCAGCTGTAGAGCTGGGACCAGACCAGGCTCTGGGGTTCATGCGGGAATCACCAGACTGCCCTGCCGCCCCCTCCTGTACACCCGTGTGTGCGCGCATATGTGCATGCATGCGTGTGCGTGCCCATGAGTTCTGTGGTACCACCAAGTTGTCATAAACGCTTTTGTTTAACGAGTCAGGAGCAGTTTCCCGTTCTGTAGGCTGTTTTTCTGTGACCTGGATTTTAACGTCCTGGTCAAAAGGTGGAAAAGTATCCACCTTTCCTTATCAGCCTCGAGGCTGGTTTGTTTTTCCGCGTAGCATGCGTCACCACCTCCTGATGCTGCAGGTTCAGCTTATGCACTCTGTGCCCCCCAGGACTGGAGGCTTTGTGTAGATGGAGACTTTTGTTTTTGCTACATCCTCCTGGCAGGTAGAAGGCACTCAAGTGTTTGTTAAGAATAAATGGGCGGGCTGTGGTATGTTGGACCCAGCAGTGCACCTTGCGGTTGTTTCCACGTTTACTGTTAAAACCAATGTCTCAGTGCCCCTCTTTTTTGGATGCTTTTGGTGGTAGAGAAGCCAGAGCACACTGGTTTTAAGCAAAAATCATTTATTTGCTCCTGAAACTTTCCTTTGAAAACTTGTTGTATGAGGTTATATGTCAGTATGTAGTTTCCAGCCATGCTGTGAGGAGTTTTCTCTTTCTTTTTGTCTTTATAGACATTAGTGGAAAGCCAAAAGTAGCGTGGGGGCTACCACTAGTCACGTTTCAGCTGGAAGTGCGGTGTGAGCATTTATTTTTACTTCACAGTCCTCACTCTGAAAAATTCTGACCGCTTTTATTTTTAACTTTCTGCTCTATTAGCTGGGTGCAGGGAGAAAAGAAGCTCAAATTAGTCAGTTTGCTTTGTATTTATTTTTACTTGACCTTTTCACTTCCTCATTTTGAGAAGGAAGTGTGAGATTCTTTCCTCTGCATGATAATCTTCCTTGATGAGAAACCATTTTCAGTCATATACTCTGAAAGTGGTGAAATTAGCCTCAGGGAAGCATGTTTAGCATTTTCCATTCCTGAAACAAATCTTAAAATGTTGATCTGTTCATTCTATGAAATAATTATTTTCTTATTTCCAACTAATTTGAAAATCGGTACATTTCTGTGCCAAGTAATGGCTGTGTTTTCCGGAGCATCCAGCAAGCCTCTACATGGGTGTGGTGCCTTGAGGACCGAGTTGTCAAAGAGCCAGTGAGGCAGGGGTGTGGAGAATTGCTTTACTCTTTGTTTTCTACTTACCTTTTTCTTCAGGAATTGAACTAGACAACTGCTACTGACAGTAATGTATTTTAATTCCTAGGAGATTAAACTCCTCACCTATAACCGTTTGAGGAATAAACCTAATATATGTAAGCACGTGTCAATCCTTTTGGAAATTGTAATGTTTAAGGAGTTGCTAGCATTTATGGCACTTTAAATATTTCTAGTCATAGTTGCTCTCAGGATTCATTTATTTTGATTAGGTAATTAATTTTTTACCATTATTTTAAAAAGTAAATAACATTTTAATCAGATCTCATGGACAGAAAGCCAAGATTCTTATGCTGCTTCTTAAATGCAGTGGGCGCACCTCTGTCAGTTTTTACCTTCTGAAAGGTACTCCTGAGTGCTGTGCTGAGCTCTGCCTGTCTGTCCGTGCTCTTTGGACACTCATCCCTTTCCCACGCCCTCCCTGTGGGGGACGGTGCTAGTGAGAGCTCAGGTCGAGAGTGCCGGTGCACTCTTTTGTCTCTCTGCTCATCAGCAGTGAGTTTTAAGACAATCAGGGTTTGCCTTTGTTGTGAAGAAGCGTTAGCAGGCAGGAGAGCGTGCAGAGGAAGGTGCAGCTGTGTGAAACATCACAGAGGAAGGTGCAGCTGAGTGAAACATCACAGAGCTTGCTGTGCCTTTCACCTGGGCCAGTCCTTGAAGGCTTCCTCAGGGTCCTCCTGTGAGCGTGGGCACCTGCCGCTGACCTCTGTGGGTGATTTGTCATTTGAGCTTGTATCCTGAAACCTGTTTGTTTAGGTGTGCCTGTTTGTTTATAACTTTTTAATAGACTTTATTTTTTAGAGCAGTTTTATATTCACAGCAAAATTGAGGGGCAGGTACAAAGATTTCCCATATGCCCCCTGCCCCGACACATACACAGCCTCCCCCATTATCAACATCCATATCCAGAGCCATGTCTTTGTTAGAGTTGATGACCCCACATTGACACCTCATTACCTAGAGTTCATCGTTTCCATGAGGGCTCACTCTAGGTGTTGGCCATTCTATAGGTTTGTGTACATATTAATGATAATATGGATCCATCCTCACAGTATGCAGAATTGTTTCATTGCCCTAGAAGTCCTGTGCTGCACCTATTTTTTAATTATATAAATGCAATCAAAGGATGCATTTTTGTGTATTTTCTTTTGTTCAGTATCACATGTGTGAGACAGGCCTGTGTTGTTGCTTGTTCATTTTTATTGCTGTCCATAGTACACTGCTGTTTGACCATATCATATATTCATTCCGCTGGTGATGGATATTTAGGCAGTTCCCGTTTGGGGCAATTATAAGCAAAACTGCTCTGACCATACTGATATATGTCTTTTGGTAAAGAAGCACAGGTGTTTCTACGGTGGATGGATTGGCTGTGAGCACACGCACTTCAGCGTGAGTGGGTGATTGGTATGGTGCCTGTTGGGGCACTCCATTGCCCCCTCTAACCATACTCCCCATGTGGCATTGACTGCTTTGGAAGTTTCTGTCTTCTCAGTTTTTACCATTCTGGCAGGTGTGTGTGGTATTTTTCTGTAGTTTTGATTCTCATGGACCTGCTTACTAGTGAGATTGAGCTTTTATTACATTTCATGGTCATCTGGACTCTTTGAGGTACCTCCCAAAGTGCCCAGCTACAGCTTCTGTCATCAGGGAAGGAGTAGGTATGGGAACAGTGTCTCTGCACACATCATGTCATGCCTACATCCCTTCTTCAAGAAAATACTGGTTTTCCCCCTGAAAAATGATAGAAATTGGTTCATCTTTTTGAGTCTAGCTCAGGTGTCTTTTCTGGAATTGCCTTTGTTGTTCAGTGTAAAGAGGCACAGAGATTTCATACCTGCTACAGATGAGTACAGGTTACCTAGACATGCACACAGGCCCTTGGTGGACTTCTTCCATCCCTGGGGCTCCTCATAACCCTTCCCTCTTCTCTTCCTTGGCCTTTCTGGGCTGAGGCCAGGGCTTGGGGTAAGGGGCAAGCCTTCCTCTCGGTGTGTACCTCTGTGCAGAGTTGCATGATGAGATTCGGATTCTGTTCTAAATGCAGTCTGGTGGAAATAAAAGGGGGATGGTCCTGAGTCCCACACATTCCTCTTGGTTGATCTGCCCTGGTGTGAGGAGCCGCCAGCCTCGGCAGACCTTTGGTCTCATGTCCAATTTGGGGGATGTGGGCTTGTGTTGTAAATAGGTGACCATGTGATTTATGGCTTGAACAGGGACACTTTTGAGAGTGGCATAATCCTGCAATTATTAATGACCCCAAGATATGTGAGAAGCAGGAAGTCCTGGGGAGACCGGGTCATGATCCCCAGAGTTATGATCTCAAAGATGGAGAGTGTCATGGGGAGGAAGCCCCTCTGTGAGTTGTGAGGGGGCTACATGTGTCCTGTGTACACAGGCCCTAAGGGGTGCTGGGGCCATGTGAGTAGCCATAGGAAGATGGCTGGAGTTGGAGGCAGAATGTTTTAAGTGTTTCACTCATCGACTAAACTCAGTTTAGTTTTATTTGTCTGTGAAAAGGGAAATCTACTTGCTTTGCTTGCATGCCTTTCCTAGGGAAATTTTGGGGACTAAAATGCAATAGTGAATTTTAAAATATTGGTCAAAATGTGAATTTTTCAGTTTACTCTGAATTCTTTCCTCATCTGTTTTTTAAACCATCCTGGAAGGGAGTATCTGTACAGCATCACCTGTTAACAGTGACTAGGAGGCTGCCCTGAGAGTTGAACTCAGCAGAGCTTTCTGATGTTTGAGCAGGAGCAGTCCTGCCCAGAGGTGCCTCTGCAGCACACGAGTGTTCTTCAGTATCAGTGTTTAGGAAGCCCTCATAATGAATTAACACAGCTGCAGCCCAGTGACCCCTCTTTGACAAGTGCAGAGACTAATTTTAGCTCAGCTACTTTCTAAATTTTTCAGATATTTCAAATTGGAAGTCACAAGTGGCTTTTACTTTTGCAAGCAATCTGCTGTTATGAATACCACATATAAGAAAATTTATAATTCAGTTAGTTAAAAATACTTTTAAACACCTGTTAAAGCACCAGAATTATTTTGTAAATTGAGGAAACCCATGCCATCTAACACATATGTGCCATTGGTTGTTCTTTTAATAAATATGCTTAGTAGACATATTCTACATATCAATCAGAGATTGCCATCCTAAATCAAAACTATGTATCCAGCACATTCTGGTATTAGGCAGTGGTTTAGACCAGGGAAGGCTTGGAGGTTGTCTTGGCTCCTGCCCTTTAAAAGGCTTACCAGCTTTTAAATGGAGTCATAGATAAGACATGAATAGTAACAGAAAGGAGGCATGGTTTATCAGCTGTGTCAAGTCAGGACACAGTATCCCCATTCACATTGCTGAACTCAGGAAGGTACCAAAGCAGTATTGTGACATACTTGTCCACAAATACCACAGATAATCCCAGCACCCCTCTCAGAGTGGTGCCTTGGTGTTTTTGTTCATAAAACCTTGATGATCAGCCCCATCCGTTGTCACTGGGCAGGTGAGTAGTCTGTGTAGTGGATGCCAGGGTCACAGGAGGGCTTTGCTTTTGCAGAGTCTCGGGGCTTAGGCTGACCACTTTTTTAAAGGTTCGATTATACTGAAACAAACATTAAAAATATTCAACATCACTTAATTTTTACTGCTTCAGGGCGTATCTGGGCTCTCCCATTGGCTCAGTAATGTGGTTGCTATTAGTGACATTGCTGAGGTTGTCATCGCCACCTTAGCACTGTCATCATTACCTCCAGTAATAGCTAACACTCATTGAGTTCTTCCTCCATGCAGGAACTGTGCTGAGTTCTTTGCCTGTGTTATTTTATTCAGCCTTTGCTGCAGCCATCTGCAGCAGGCACTGTTGCTAACCTGCTTCTGCCAGAGGGAACGCTTGAGACACTGCAGGGTGACAGTAGACCCAGAGCCAGGGGGCCGTATCACTGGATCTGCAAGCCAGCAAACTTCCAACTCCGTGTTCATAATCTTGGTCCTGGGGTTGCACTGACTTGTAGAGAGCTGAACGTGGAGAATGGATTGGAGAGCTTTGATTTGAAACAACAGCAAAGTGGCATGATTTTTTGGGAAGCATACTTTTTCAAGTCATGTATCTACTCACAGACAGGCTTTGTGAGCTTCTTGCTTTGTAAGGGCCCAGGAAAGATATATATATATATATTTTAGGTGGAGTCTCGCTCTGTCATCCAGGCTAGAGTGCAATGGTGCAATCTCACTGCAACTGCAGTGAGGTTGCTCACTGTAACCTCCGCCTCCCAGGTTCAAGCCATTCTCTTGCCTCAACCTCCTGAGTAGCTGGGATTACAGGCGCCCGCCACCACACTTGGCGAATTTTTGTATTTTTAGTAAAGATGGGGTTTCACCATCTTGGCCAGGCTGGTCTTGAGCTCCTGACCTTGTGATCCACCCACCTCAGCCTCCCAAAGTGCTGGGATTACAGTTGTGAGCTGCCAGGCCCAAGCAAGATTTAAGGCAATCAAACTTCCAGTGACAAACAATATTTGAACTTAGTCTATTCCTTTACCCTAGAAATGCAGAGATATATGGTTTTGGATCATTGACCTCACTGGGTGGTGGGCACGAGGAGGTTGTCTACTTTGGTGCTAATGACTGACTGTGAGTCACAGAGTGAGTGAATGCTGGGCCTGCTGTGGTAGGATAGCTCTCTGCTGAATTGGATTAGCAATGTACCAGCTTCCTCACAGGGCATTTGCCAGTCAGGTGATGGGTGATGCCAGTCAGGGTGATATCTCTGGATCACTCAACTTGTCCCTGTCAGAGCAAGGAATAAGAAACCCAGTTAGATTGTCAGTATCATCAGATGCCATTTACATCTCAGTCAAATTAACAGTCAGATCACTGACTTCTTATAGATCTTTTGACTTCAGCATAATCTCTTCCCCTTTTTCTGCATCCTTGGGTTTTGAAGGAGTTTTACTATGTAAATGTTTAATGTATTTACCTGTTTACTATTTTAAGAGTTGAGATAGCTTTTAAAATTTGTGTCTTTTAAACCCAAGGACTCTTCCAGAAGTTGTGTGCTTTTTCTTCTTTCATCTATAATGCATGTAAGGAATAATGCACTTGCTCTAAAGTTCAAATGTGTGAGTCTGTGGTGCTGTTACATAACACGTGATATTGTGGGTGGGCCCAAGAGCCCATGGCCGTGGTCAATGGGACTTAGTGTCTCACTTAATATCTGGGGCCAGGATGTCACCACATTAAGTATTAGGGATACTTGCTCATCTTTTAAGGGGATTTTTCCCTCAGCAAAGCAAAATGCTGAAGATATATATATATATATTTGTAAATTAACTGATTTCACCTTTGTCATCCTCTTTTTACAAGGAACCGTATGTTGCATTCTTGTGGAGTGGAGACAAAGTCTTTTGCACAAGGTTGGGGCATCCTGGGGTGAAAAGGTAAGTGCTTTCGGGGACGCTCATTAAGAAGGTATCTACTGCGCATCTCTCAGTGTCCCCAGGGTGAAATTCCTCAGGTGACAGTGACAGGAACAGCTGCTTGTCTGAGCTCAGTTTTGTCTTCTGAACAGGATCAGCCTTGGAATTGGCCTTTTCTCCGTCTTCAGCCCAGGATGGGGCTGGCCTGTGCTTGCCGCACAGCGGCGCTCTTGCCTGCCTGCCCTTGCCTTGGCTGCTAAGTCTTTGGAGAAAACTCTACATTTGCGAGCTTCTTCTGAAAGATTTAATCTTTTATTTAGAAGCAAAATATGTTCATTGAGAACTGTGCATACTTTGCAGAAATGCATAACTAGGAAGAGACATGATTAGTCCCATTGCATGGAAGCAACTTCTATTATCATTCTGTGTGTTTTCTTTGTGTCTGTGTTAGTTCCTTCTCACACTGCTAAGAAAGACATACCAAAGACTGGGCAATTTATAAAGGAAAAAGGTTTAATGGACTCAGCGTTCAGCATGACTGAGAAGGCCTTAGGAAACTTACAATCATAGTGGAAGGGAAAGCAAACATTCTTCACATGGCAGCAGCAAAGAGAAGTGCCCAGCAAAATGGGGAAAAGTCCTTTACAAAACCATCAGATCCCGTCACGAGAACAGCATGAGGGTAACTGTCCCCATGATTAAGTTACCTCCCTCCAGATCCCTCCCACAACACATGGGGATTATGGGAACTACAGTTGAAAATGAGATTTGGGTGGGGACACAGCCAAACCTTATCTGTGTCTTTTTTCATGTGTATATATATATATATATATATATATATGTTTTTTTTTTCTTAGCATAGTTGATAGACTGGTTACTCTACCTATTTCTGTAGGCCTCTCAGATCATTGAAACAAGATGTTGTACAAATTAGCAGATGACACTGGCACATGGAAGAATGGTTTGTATTTTAATTTTCAGTGTATAACATTTTAGTAAAGCTTTTACTGGAAATGTTTTCTACCCATGTCCTCAGGAAGCCACGTGAAGTAGACAGCCTTGCATTTCGTGGATTGCTCTTGCGAAGGATGAAGGGAGAAGTTCTGTTGGATGCTCTTCCCAGATGCCTTCTCCAAGGAGGCTTAGCTGCTGCCCTTTTGAGTTTCCTGGGAGGACATCCCCCAAGGACTCTCTGGCTTTTCCTTTTGAAGTTGCTTTGCTTTTTGTGCCAGCTTTTTAGGAATATAAAATGTTGTATGTGAACATAGGAAAAATATAGAGGGATATATACCCACTAGTTTGTGTCAGCACTGGTTTCCAGTATATCATAGATGAGGAGTTTCTGTTATACATATGGGATTTCTGAGATACACAGGGGTTTTCTGTGCACATCACTCTGTAATGCAGCCATCCCTTCACACCCTGCATGTCAGTACAGATAGTGCCTTTCTCTTCATAGGACTATGACACTTTATCTTTTTTCTTTCACAATAAAAAAAAATCTTTTTAAAAATTCTGACTTTATATAACTAATACAATGCTCATGCTACTTCACTTGTTACAAGAACATATTGTTCTGTCCTGTAGATGTACTGCAGTTATTTAATGATCTCCTATTGATAAGGATCTCCTATTGATAAGGAGATCATTAAATAACTTGTAACTTTTTTAAAAATGTAAGTAATACCAGCACATGGTAAAAAAACACATTCTAGTTCATGAATGGGTATAAATTTAGAGATTTCCTCTTTCTGCTTTCTTTCCTCTCCCCACAAGCTGTACAGGTAAACAATGTATAGCTTATGGTTTCTTCTCTTGTATTAAGTTCTTCTTGTAGTCGCCATTATAGCTTTAACTTTTCTATTTGTGAGTTCATGTTGGGGGTCAACAGGCAGTGCCTTCACACTCTTACTTTTGGTAAGATTTATGTTGACAAGGCTTGAAACATTTGTAGTGTTCCCCATCTATCATTAGGCTCCCTGTGCTTTTTCTGCAAGTGTAGTCTAGACATTTTAATATAAGGAAAGCAATATATATAGTATTATGATAATATATTTTGCCATAGAACCAAGTGGTATGAAGTGGAATTCTGTCTCACCAAACCTTTGCCAATGAAAGAATATTGAGATGGAACTCCAAGTTTCTCTTTAGGTGTCTGCTATTTCTGGCTGCCTCAGTTGCCATGGTTTCTCCTATCCCATGGTGTTTGTTTCTTGGATTCTATTTTTGTTTTGCTGGAGCACCTCCTTAATCCATTTCCTTATAGAATGCGTGGCTGACAGACTTCTTGGGTTTTTGCACGTAATGTTCCAACATGCAGTTATTTTGTTCTTGATAATTTGTTGGGGTCTACACTTCTAGGATCATATAATTTTCCTTTTGAAATCAGAAAATACTCTCTTATTTTCCAGAGCCTAGTGTTGTTAATGAGTTGTATATCTGTTTGATCCTTGTTCTATTGTGGGTAAATGTCTTCTACTCTCTCCTTCTCTCCCTCCCTGGGCTTCAAGTCCTGACGGTTTGATTTTTCATTACCCTAAACCCTGATCTGCTTCTCCTGCATGTCCATATTGGGATCACCCCTTTGAAAACCTCAGGCTTTCTTTGGCAAGCGATTCTCAAATTTTAGCCCAGGAATAAAAGCGCTACCCGTGGCTCCTACTTCTTGGGATCTTGGGAAGACCCCTCACCTCTGTTCTTGCTCTGCAATTTTCTCTGCTTTTCCATGTCCGCCTGCGTTCATCTGCCTTATGCCCTAAAAGCCCAGGCAGGCTTTCTTGCCTTCTGCTAAATCCCTCTGTAAATTTTTAGCACCATGCACTATTATGGTTCATTCACCACCAAAAAGTACCTCTTCTGACATTTTAACAGAGTCCTGAGAAGGATGGAGAGAAGATACTATGTACTTTATCAACATTTTGAATTAAAAGCCCTTTTAATTCATTAATTAATTTACAAGCAGGGTCTCGCTCTGTCGCCAGGCTGGAGTGCAGTAGTGTGATCATGGTTCACTGCATGCAGCCTCCACCTCCTGGGCTCAAGCGATACTCCTATCTCAGCCTCCCGAGTAGCTTGGACCCCAGTCACGTGCCACATTTAACTGATGCATTTTAAAATTTCTTGTATAGATGGAGTCTTGCCATGTTGTGTAGACTGGTCTTGAACTCCTAGGCTCAAGCCATCCTTCTACCTTGGTCTCCCAAACTGCTGAGCACGCCACTGTGCCTAGCCTAAAAGCCTTTATAGATCACTGTCAGTGGCAAAATCAGTGCCTTGGTCACCTTTACCAGTGGCTGTTCTTGCTCTCCAGTAAAAATATCACTCAACATTATCAAAGAATTGGGATGAAGTTAAATGAACCAGTTCAGGTACATTTGATATGTAAGTCCTTATGAGACATGTTGTACCTTATTATGTAAGAGTGTGGCCATAAACTTAAAAATAGCTGGGTAACTTCGTTACCCTTGTCTTGATGGTATGTTGCAAGTTAGTTAAATTTCATATATTCTTAATCAGCACTTGGCCAATAAATGTTACTACTGCATCACAATTTAGGGGAGGTTCTATATATCTGTTTTGAAATAAAGATGTAGGTGATTTATGATACTTACAAGTTGTTGAAAAATTATGACTCCTAAAATTATAAATTTTCATCATTGTATACCCAAACAACCCACATTAAACTAGTGTGAAAATGAGAAAACTAACATTGAAGTTATAAAAGCAAGAATGTTGGCAATTAAAATCCATTATAAATTAAGCTGTCATTGACACTGAACACAGTGCTGTTTCTGAGGATGAGGACTTTGTGGCCCCCGGACGCGGGCATGTTACCGAGCTTTGCAGCTTTGCACAGGAGCCTCACTTCTTGGTACTGAATTAGACCTCCCTAAAGTCTAGTAACACCCCATGTTTAGGTTATAAGTTATGATTTTAGTGCCACTTAATGATTCGCTTCGTTAGATTACCATGGACTAGCCCTTAGTTGTACTGAGAAAAGAAAGACTATGAAATTTTGTTAAGTGCCAAAGAAAGGATTGGGCTTTGGGTCATCTCATAGTCCATGGTGAGGGCTGACTTTGGCCTTTAGTCACAGATCAGTTTTCATGTCAGATGTTGGCAGTCTTGTGAGATATTGGGTTCTTATGAGTATCTGATTAAATCCATTTACATTTTCACTATAAAAATGCATCTGTGCATATGAACACACCATTTTGTATATGATTTCACACTTTTCATGGGCTTCCTGCAGCCCATTTGTGAACCCTTGACTAAGAAAGCCTGCTCGAGAGAGGAGTATGAAGCCGCCCTTCCTCTGTCTCCTCCTGGCGCTCACTCAGGATCCTCACATGTGTGTAAAACACTGAGAAAGCCTACGAAGGCCAGGTGTTTCCCTCTGGCTTTTGGTTCTGTTCGTGATGGCTTTATCACGGACATACTAGGACCCTCTGAGGACACCATCCCTGCCACCACATTGCTCTGGGGCAACTTCCAAGCTTATTGCCCTCCCCAAGTAAGGGAAGGAATGTGGAGAAGCTGTGTGTGCTGAGCCTTTATTTTCATTATTGGCAACAATGTTTGTTTTCATTTTATCAGCCTCTTTATTTCTTTATCCTCCATTTTGTTATCTTCCACAGGTAGTATATATTTTGAGAACAGTGTGAGGTTTATTCTACTAATGGAAATTTACAAAAATACCAATTTGAATGATTGAGAAATTGAAGTTAAAGAACTCTTGAAATGTCACTGTTAGTTCAGTGCATTGATTTATTGGCACATCTGAAGCCAGCTGTGCATTCTTGGTATGTGTGCATTCAACTCAGGTGTGACCTACTGTCTTTTATGTGTCCCTGGATTTAAATTTTCTAATTTCATTATGATTTTTGTGTCTATATGTATAAAAGCCACCAATAGTTAATTTCTGGAACATCCTTGACAGATTTTACTACCAAGGTTATACTGGTCTCATAAAACAAGTTGGGAATGTTCTCTGTTTTTTGTTTGCTGGCACAGTGTGTGTAAGATTTGTGCTTTTACTTTATTCAGCCAGTGCCTTCACATGCTGCTTCCTTTTATATCCACTCTCTTTTCCTACATATTCTTTCTCTGCAAGAGCACAGTTCTTCCGGAATGTGTCCCTTAGGATTAACTATCTCAGGAGTGATTTGTGTGAAAACATCTTTATTCTTATTGTGGAAAGATTGTTGTTAGGAGTAGAGTTTGTTTTCCTGTCTGCACACTGAAGATTTCATCCTGCTCCTCTAGCTCCTTTCTTCCCTGGGCTCTGGGCGTCTGCTCTTAGCCTGACTATCCACCTGTGCTCGCGCTTCATTTCTCTGTGCTGTGTGTGTCTGGGTTCATGTTTGTTTGTATTTATTCTGCTGCAGGTTAGTTGGGCAAATCTGTTTCTGTGAGATACAGATACCTTTTGGTATTTTCTGTGTCTTGTGTATCTCTGCACTGCTTTCTGGGTTATTGCTTTAGTTCTACTGCCCAGTTTGGCCATTTTCTCTTTAGCTGTGTCTAATATGCTGCTAAAACCTGTCCACTGAGCTTTTACCATTAGTCATTGTATCTATTATTTCTGGAGGGTCTCTCTGCTTCCCCACCCCCCAAGTCTGATTGGTCATTCTTAGTTTTCCTGTTTCCCACCTGTTTGTATTTCCTTGAGTGGTGGTTTTCTGTGGTTCATATATTATGTGTTTGACTTTTCCAGAGTGCTTGAGGCTGTTTTCCCAGCTGCTTCTCCTCCTCTTGGGGTGATGGGCTTTCCGTCCGGCATTGTTGCTACTAATTCTTAGGACTCATAAAGGACTTCAAGTGGCAGTTACTATCAAAAATTAGAAACAAGCCTGCTATGTTGTAGCTCCCTCCAGTCGATTATTTTCTCTCGACCTGTTCTTTACTTGCTGTGAGCATAGCATGCCTCTTACTTCCTGAAATAATGACTGTCCCAAAACAGTGAAATCTGATCAGTTGACCATATTTGTTTAACTGCACACCCGTGTAATAGTATTGACTTTATGCCCCTACAAGGTAGAAAATGAGAGTACTTAGTTTTTGGCGGAGCAGAGCCCCAATTTCCACAGTCTTATTAAATTATAATGATAAATAAAAAGGAAGCACAATTGCTTCATTTAATCAATATGATGATTACTGGCACAGAAAACCCATCAAGTGCTGTGAATGATAAATGTGTTTTAATACAACTTGCAGTGTACTTGCTGTTGGTAGGAGGCATGTAAAATCTTCAGTGGTCCCTCTTTTCATAGCATTGCTGTAGTATTGGAATTTCCCTTTCTTAGTAGATAATAGGATATAAACCCATTGTGGAAACCCCCTCAGCTTGACGAATTTGGGGTCATACTATTTTCAGAAGAGGATTTCCTGAGACTAGGGGCAGTCACCTAGAGAAAGCTCTGGGAAGATGGTGGTGCTGGGGTTGAAGCTGAGCTGCCGGCCCCTGGCTTGTCAGTGGGTGGAGACCAGAGACATGCAGAGCTGCTTATCCCACAGTACTTCCCTTTCCCCATCCACCTTTTCGGGTGGCTCACTCCCCACCAGTGTCACAGGATTGCTCCAGGCAAATGGAGAAAATGGTGCAGGTTGAAGCTCTTGGCCCTAGCTCGTGAGCTGGCTTCTTAGCACGTCCAGCCACAATGTCCTTGAACGTAGTCACCTCAGTCTCTCTCTTTTTGGTGAGGAATATAAAATTTCTAGTTGCCTTTTCACATAATCTCGGAACTTTTCTGCACCTGCAGGTCATTATCTCTTTTCTGACTGTGGCAGGTAGCTGGTTGCAGTTGTTGGTTAGTTGTTTCATATGGTTGATCATACCGCAGCTACTTGGTCCCATTGTTATTGTTAGTACTCTGCAAAACCAGTTGTCATTGCTGGCATTTTTTGTCCCATTGCCTAATTATTTGTTTTCTAATACATTTTTATTATGAGATACCTTTCATAAAGATGAGTACATATCTGAGAGAATAATTGTAATTGCATGTCCATGTGACTCTCACCCAGGTTGAACAGATATTGTGTGCCTCACAGTTTCCTTCTTGCTCTTTCCTGATGACAGCTCCCCTTCATCCATACAGACATCTAATATATACTGTGTATACATATATATTTTTTAAATTAATTATTATTATTATTATTATTCGAGACAGTGTTTTGCTTTGCGACCTGGGCTGGAGTGCAGTGGCATGATCATAGCTCTCCGCAGCCTCAACTTCTCAGGCTTAGTTGATCCTCCCACCCCAGCCTCCGTGGTAGCTGGGACTACAGACATGAGCCACCACTCCTGGCTAATTTTTTTACTTTTTGTAGAGATGGTGTCTCCCTGTGTTGCCCAGGTTGGTCTTGAACTCCTGGGCTCAAGCAGTCCTCCTGCCTCTGTCTCCTAAAGTGCTGGGCTTATGGGTGTGAGCCAGCATGCTGGCCTTTTTGTTTTTGAGACAGGGTCTCACTCTGTCACCCAGGCTGGAATGCAGTGGCAGGATTATGGCTCACTGCAGCCTTGAACTCCTGTGCTCAAGCAGTTGTCCTGCCTTAGCCTGCTGAGTAGCTGGGACCACAGGCGCACACCCATGCCTCGCTGAGTTTTATTTTTTTGTAGTGTTGGGGTCTCCATGTGTTGGCCTAGGCTGATCTTGAACTCCTAGCCTGAAGTGATCCTCCTGCATTGGCCTCCCAGAGTGCTGAGATTATAGGTGTGAGCCACTGTGCCTGATGATAGCCTATATTTTGAAATAATACTGTCCTTTTCTTTTCTTTTTACCATGTAAGAATGCATCCCCAATCAATGTAGTTCACTTTTGCCTGTGGTGGAACTTTATCCAAGGGGAGTCATCAGTATATTCTTTTGTGTTTCGCTTGATTTATTAATGAGGTGGATTACATAAATTGATTTTCATACACCAAATCATGTTTGCATTCCCATCATCAATTCAACTTGATCATGCTTGGTTGATCACTTTAAAAAATATTACTGGATTCAGTGTGATCACGTTTTGTATAGGATTTTTACATCTGTATTTGTAAGACTGGCTGACCTCTTAATTCCTCATCTTCACAAAAGTGTCTTGTTGAATGTTGGATATAACTTTCTAGAGAAGCCATCTAGGCATGGAGTGTTCTTTGTAGGATGATTTTTGTTTACTGACTATAATCCATCCCTCCCTCCCTCCATTTCTTCTTTCCTTCCTTGCCTTTTTTTTTTTTCTTTTTCTTAAGACAAGGTCTCACTCTCTCTCCTAGGCTAGAGTGTGATGATGCAATTTCAGTTCACTGCAGCCTCTGCCTTCTGGTCTCGAATGATCTTCCTGCCTTTTTCTATTTTCTTTGAGCTTACTTTGTTTTTCTCTTTCTGACTTGAGGTAGGCACTCACTAATTTTTTTTTTTTTTTTTTTTTTTGAGATGGAATCTTGTTCTTTCACCAGGCTGGAGTGTAGTGGCCTGATCTCAACTCACTGCAACCTCCTCCTCCCAGATTCAAGAGATTTTCCTGCCTCAGCCTCCTGAGTCACTGGGACTACAGGCGCATGCCACCATGCCCAGCTAATTTTTGTATTTTTAGTAAAGACAGGGTTTCACCTTGTTGACTAGGATGGTCTCTATTTCTTGACCTCGTGATCCGCCCGCCTCGGCCTCCCAAAGTGCTGAGATTACAGTTGTAAGCCACCAAGCCCGGCCTAATTTTTTTACTCCTATTCTAGTTTGAGCACTGAGCTATACGTTTCCCTCTGATGTACTGCTTTATCTGTGTGCCACGTGGTTCCATACATAATCTTTTCTCGTTTTAAGTTCTCAATATTTTCTGTTTTCAACTGTGATTATTTTGTCTATGGATTATTTGGAAGTGTATTGCTTAACTCTCAAATGTATGAGGACTTTCTAGTTATACTTGGGCTATTAATTTCTAGGCTCATTGTGTTATGGTCAGAGGATGAGCTCTGTCTGATTTCAGCCACTTGAAATATGTTGAGATTTTCTTTATGGCTGGGGTATGGTCTATTTTTAGAAGCGGCGCATGTGTCCTTGAGGAGCTGATGTATGATGCACTGTTAGGAGTGTCTTGTGTGTGGCCGCTGTGCAGCTTGTTAATTGTAGTGCAGATCTTCCATCTCTCTACTGTTTTGTTTTTTCAGACGCTGTCTGCTGTCTGTCACCTGCTTCTCTCCACTCCTTCCATGACAAAAAGACTCCTGTGTCTTTGACCATCTTTTATTGCACCCCTACCGTGATCTTAGTCACGGGGCCAAGCACTCTACATCTGTTTCTCCATTTAATCCTCACATCACCATCTGCAGCGGGTGTTCCTTGTGTCCTCATCCTGTCCTCATAGGAGCAGGCCTGAAAGAGGCTGAGTCACTGTTCCAGTCACTCGGCTGTGAGGCTGCAGTCTAGGGTAGTGGCCTGGACCCCTCTTTCCTGGAGCCCATGCTTTTACTGAAACCCCTTGCAATCCCCCTGGCAAGTATGGCAGTTTTACCTCAGTTGGTATGAATATACTTATATTAGAGGCAACCATTCTAATACTTGATGTTTAGACTTTGCATTTTCCAAAACCCACCCCACATATCACCTGCTCCCTCCCCAGAGTGACTGGGCTTCCCATCCAGTTTCCCATCCTGCAGACAGCCCAGGGAAGTCAGATTTCTTGGCCAGGTTTGCAGAATTGGTGGGATGTGATGTGGGCACTAGAACCCAGTTCTGTAAATCCTGGTTTCATGTCCTTTCTGCTGTGCTTTTCTTTCTCTGTTTAGGCAGTGGTCTTTTTGGTGTGTAAAGCTTCTAGAATGGATTTTATTTCTCTGTGGCTCTTTGGATTGAGGGAGGGGTTTGATGCCGTCTGCAGAGAAGCCTGCTCAACTCATGCTCACTCGGGGGCCTCACTCTGCCCACGGGGGAGGGGCTGTGGCAGAGCTGGATTCTGATTGATAGGAAGCAGTGCTGAAGGTCAGAGGCCAGCACTCTCACACTTGACACTCTCCACCCAGGCATGGTGATTAGGACCACTGGGGAGGGTGATTTGGGAGCTTGAATCTGGTGTGGTGATGAGGGGATCATTGATAGTGGGGACAGTTCTGGATATGTGGCTCACATCCTCTGCGCTGGACAAGATGACTCTGTGACCTGTAATTCCAGGCTGATAGAGCATTTTCAGTGACAGCCCATTTGACTTGGTGGTGCTAGTGTAGGATACAGGTGAGCCTGTCTCTCTGTGTGTCTTAGGCCTGTCCCAGCAGACGAGCTGACGTATGTTCTAGATGAATATCAGCCGGTCACATGTGAGAGGTTTGGAAGGTAGCCTCCAGTCTCCTCTGAGGACTGCAGCAGTGACTGGGGCAGCAGGAATGCACTCTGATGGCCTGGCCAAGTCTGCACAGCAGGAGCCGAGCCACATTCACACACAGCTCATCCTCCACACTTCACCTTCTTCCTCCAGGTTCCCACTCCAAAACCCACTCATCCCTGGAAACAGCTCCCAGAGACTTTTCTTTGGAACTCTGCAGTAGAGAAACCCATTGTAGACTTCTCCTTCTTTTGGATATCAATTTGCTTTTCAAGAAGAAAATGTTAATACTCCATATTGAGGTTTTGTATGTATATTAGCATGTAGAAACATTTTCTCTAATGGCTTGCTAGTAGAAAATGTTTTCACATAGAGCAGAAACGAGATGGAGATACTGCTTCACAGCCTCTGCTCCAGAAGCAGAGGTGGCCTATAGCTTCCAAACCTGTGCAGAGCAGGTGCAGGGATGGTGCATCTCTGTATCTGGATTCACATTCACATGTGTGCATGCGTAGGGGGCATGTGCGTATTATAAAAAAGATGAGTACATCTGAGTACTTTTTATATGACTACTTGTGCCTGAGACCTCACTCCTCAGCATGAGGCCTGGCGCCGCTGATGCCAGTATGTTGGGCAGCAGTGATCTGGCTGCGTCTGTCACAGCGCCTCTCCCTGCTACGGGCAGATGGAAGACGACGACATCCAGTGTGCAGATCCCCTTTACAGATTCGGAAGAATACATTCAAAATAACTTAAACTTGTGTTTAGGAAGACTTTTAATGATAGTATTTATTGTTGTAGAGTTCACCTCTGAAGTGGGGAAAAAGCTTTTGGTACTGAATGAAACAAGTGTGAAGTCACTGAATCTCTGTTACACAGAGTGGAGCCTTTCAAGCTGGCATGGAGAGCTTAAGGAGCGACTGAGGGAGACGGACGCTGGCCACCTGCAGAGTCCTGGTTACTTCAGTGCTGCTAAGATAATCTCCTATTCCACTCGCACTGAAGGAGGCTGCCTTGGGATCAGAGCAGACATAAAGCTAGACAAATTTCAAGGTAAGTAAAAACCTGTAAAGATCTGATAAAATCTGACCGGTAGAAATGCCTTTTTCTTGATGCAGACTGCTTAATTAAGCCTTTTGGCTTGCCTTTGAAAGGTGCTTTATTGACTAATTCCCAGCACAGATGATCTGTCACTGTTGGTTCATTTCTAATCTTACTGCAGCCCTAGATCACTCATGAGACCCTTCTGCTCTTTCTGGGGTGGTGCCTGCTGCCCTCCAGTGGCATATATGGCACCTGCCACCCTCTTTGGTGTCACACCATTTCTTGAGTCAGTGCTTCATGCCAGGCACTAGACTTGGTGAAAGCCATTTACCATCAGTTATTATTTTCTTAGAAGTAATTAAAAGAAAATTTCCCTGTAATCCTGGTACTTTGGGAGGCAGGGCAGGTGGATCACTTGAGGCCAAGAGCTCAAGACCAGCCTGGCCAAGATGACAGAACCCCATCTCTACCAAAAATACAAAAATTAGCCAGGCGTGGTTGTACACGCCTGTAGTCCCAGCCTCGGGAGACTGAGGCAGGAGAATCTCTGGAACCCAGGGAGCGGAGGCTACAATGAGCTAGATTGCACCATTGTACTCCAGCCTGGGTGACAGAGTGAGACTCCATCTCAAAAAAAAAGAAAACTTCTATAGTATTTATTTTTGGTGACTATCCCATGATTCAGTGTCTGCTTTTGAGAGAAGCTGAGTCAAATACTAAGATCCCAGTAATGTTAGTATAGTGTCAGGTTAATTTACTTATGACCAGCTGAGTGACTAACTCAGAAAATCCAGTTGTACATTCCCAAGGAAGCTTTTTCATGGGTTCAGATGAGGTTAGGGGAAGGAGAAAGTGTCAGAGGGCCGCTGCAGGATTGAAGAACACAGATGTGCTCCTGTATTCATTTGCTCTGTGGATATTGACAAGCACCCACTGGGTCTCAGACGCCCTCTGGGCATGGCAGGGACCAGGAGCTCGCTTGGCAGCTCTCCTGTGAGCCACTTACTGGACATGGAGGGAGGGGACAGCTATGCTCCTACCTGGGAGTTCTGGATAGCATGCAGAGCTGTAAGGAGGGGGCAATCACCAGGGTGTGAGTTTGGATGGATGGGAGTGGCTGGGAGCCCACCAGAGACACCGTCTTTGGGGAGTAGAGACACGCGCGTATCTGACTAGTGGGTTTTGAGTTTGTGCCAGCAAAGGCCCGACTTGCCATTTCTGTCTGTAAATGTCAGGAATTTCAGGTAACTGGTTCTCCAGTGAGACCTTTAAAGGTGGTTTAGCTTCAACCGATGCTTTTTTCAGCAGGGGGAGAGGGGTACACAGGCAGTCCAAGTATGGGAAGGTCAAAATCAGGTCACCTTTATCTTGGCTTGTGCCAGTGGGACAATTTTATTTTCAGCCATAACGCTTCTTTCAGCTTAATTAGTGATAGGAAATCAGCTTCTCTGTAACCAGAAGTTATTGAAAGAATGAGAATCCCAGAGTTGGAATGAGTCTGAAAGAGACATTGTGATTTAATATTGCCAAGTTAAGTGTTAATTTATGACTACCTATTTTTAACGTGCTATAGAAGAAAAGCATTGCATTAATTATGCTATATATGTGAAATAGCAAGTATTTTTATATAATGTAACTGTGTACTAGAAAAATGAATTATTTATAATCCTTTGCACCAATAAATTGTTCTTAAAAGCATAGAAATTTAATCAGGCCAGAAGGAGATATCTAAAGCATGTGCTGAGAAAGCAAAACTAAAGAGCTGGAAATTATAAAATATTACGACATGATGAGTCACATCTCCTCCTCCTGATTCTGTGTTACTAAATGTTAGCTACAGGATAGAAATCATGTCTTTCCTTTCTTTCATAAAATAAGAGCTAATTTCGGCAGCAAACAGTTTGGTGTGTTATTCTTTTCCCTCTTCATGGTGGTTTAAATAAAAATAAATAAACATGAAAGATTTTGGCTGAAAAATCTTTGGAAGCGTGGCCGTCCATGGTCTCACTGCACCATCTGATTCTCTCTGAACCTCGCTCTCGGGTCCTGCGTTAGTGCTGGCTGTGCACTGTAGCCACAGGTTCACTGTAGGTAGGTGTGGGCGTTATTTTTAGTTTCAGACAGACTCACTGTTTTTGCCTTTCTTTTTCCTTGAAAAGACTGAAGCTACTTCTTGTGTCTTTATACATGAGATTATCTTCTGAGGCTGGAACATCTTGGGGGGATACGTAGATAGAATTCCTATAGTAATTCTGCTGCTCAAGGAGAATTGCCGAGAAGGGCTTCAGGAAACCTTAACTCTTGTTTAAACTTGGAAGGCTTTCTCAGTCTTTCTCATTGCCACCACATACCATATCTTGTTTTCTTAACAAATATTTATTAGCTGATCTTTTTATTTTAAAATGAAGCTCATAGAAGGTATTACTTTATGTAATTATAGCCATATAATGTAAAAAGCAGTGTCATGCCCAAATGTTATCTAAAGAGAAATTGAAAATACATAATAAAATGTTTTTCTATGCCACTGTATGAACACAGGCACTCCTGCTTTCACTCAAACCACTGAGTGGTATGGGACTGTCAGTGCAGGCAGATATGGGGTATTGAGCTCATGACCTGACAACCATACACAGCAGAGCTGGGTGGTATTACTTTCTGAAATGGTCAGCCTTGAAGGAAGCAGCGTTCAGTATTCCCTATCTCTAGATAGTCTCTGTATTTTTGGAACATTGAGTGTATATTAAAAGTATAGAAAAATGCATTATGTGAGTCCAAAACTCAGCTGGGCCTGGGCTTAGACAATTATGAACAGCCTTTCCACCTTCACTGAAGTCCTTTTGTGCAGGACAGTTTTTTGTTTCTGGGATGGTGCTGCTCCCTCCAGGAGGTTTAGGACTGCCCATATCACTGTGATGCCTAAGCCACTTCTCATGTTGCTTCCTGTTGCTACCAGCAGGCATCGCTGCCACCTCCTGCTCTGTGCACAGTGTGGCTGCCTGATCGACTGGTCAGAAACTAGAGTTCTCTTGAAGCCTTGACTAAAAGGAGAAGTGAGGAGCGGCATGGAGCCCAGTGCCAAGAGACAGCTGCGTCTGTAGGCGCTTTTCAGGAGAGCTCTTGGGGTCATTCAAGGCTTACATAGCATGGAGGTGCCCTCCCTGGGGTGTCCTGTGTGCTGACCTCTGTCCTGGTGCCTGGTGGCGTCCTGGTGAGGAGCTCCATGAGCCTCTGTAGGGCTGGAGATGGCCAGTCTGGGTGGACTGTCAATCCGTTGAGGGCCTTCATATGAAGCACATTATTTAAGGGCGCTAATTCTGGATCCTCAGATACTGTGACAAAAACTTGACATTTTTCTTCCTTCAAAGTAATTTATTGACTAACCAGTTGAGCAAAGGTGTTGCTTTAGTACCTAAATATTCCAGAAGATTACTGACATAAAGGAAAAATTTGGCTAAGAATAAGAAGTCTCTCAGAATGTGCTTTTCTGGCACAAGCCCCTGCACCAGGAAGCTATCTGTGTGGTGTTTGGCCTGATTGATTTGCATCAGCTCAAGGGCGCTCAGGCATGTGGCATCCCACTCTAAGGTCAGCAGAGGGAGAGCAGCTGGCCAGGTCAGAGGATTCATTTCTGTCCAAAGCTTTGTGGGGAATGAAGATGGCTTTTCCAGTAGCCTCTGTCATTCCAGAGAGTTTTAAGATTGCTTTTATTTGTTCTTCTACTCTGAACTATGAAGCCAGACCAAAGAAATGTTTCCACACCAGGTTTTGCCCAGAGTCCTTAAAAATGTTTATGAACTTCTTTAACTTAAGGCCCTCACAATTTCCTGGGCCCCCATAAGGTACAGAACAGGGGCCAGGCCTGCTCCCTTGTGAGGGCTGGGTGGACACCGGCTCCACTGGGCACAGATCCTTCCCGTGGATGGGCTTAGGAGATGTGAGATTCATATGCAGATGTGACAATCCAGATGTGGGATTGGTGGCACATTTTTTTTTTTTTTTTGCTCAGTTATATCCAAGTAAAAGGAGGTCAAATTCTTACTGAACCTATGCAATAAACTACATTGTCAGGAAGAGTAAAGCGTCTTAGTATGAGTATTCCTGAATTCTGAAAGTTCAGGAGAATAAGATGTTGCCTAAACAGTGTTTCATTTCAGCTTTGAAAGCAGTCTCCTGGATTTATGGCTAGAGACAGATGAAGAGAAGGAGAAGGGGCTTCCTTGTGCGCACATTAGTAAATACAACATTAAAGAGAATACCAGCAATATTCCAAAGCCACAATTAGCACTTCCCTGCCAGCTCCTCAAGTCTGACTTCCTGTCTGCTGGCTTGTGGCTCATCAGTCAGTTGTCACAGTCATGTGCTTCTTGGCTCAAAGCCCCTGGGAGCCCAGCTCATTTCCCTGGTGGAGTCGGACAGCTGTCGGAGGGGTGTCAGGTTCTGTTCAGCAGCCTGAGCCCCATTCTGTTCCTTGTAGTGTCAGTAGTGAAGGTGCCTGTGCGTTCATTTTCTGTCTTGCAGGGGCTGCCATCACGTCTGACTCTGAGAGTCCTCTAACAAGCCCACTGGCTCTTGGCAGAGCTTAGTTCCTTGCGGCCATCGGCCGATGGGGCTTGGCTCCTGGAGACTGCCCATAGCCCCTGCCCTGTGGCCCTCTCCACAGCATGGCAGTTTGCCTCTCAAGGTGTATAGGCGAGGGTCTCCCCTCTTCTTTTCCTCACTGACTTCTCCTATCTTTCAGGGCTTTACCTGATCAGGCCAGACCCTCTCAGGAAAATCTCCCTTTTGATGAACTCAGTCACCTGATGAGATGCCTTCATTGCATCTGTGACATCCCTTCACCTTTGTCTTACGTAACACTCTATCCCATCATATTCACAATTCCTCCCACCTGCAAGGGCAGGGGAGTGTACAAGGTGTGCACCCCAGGAGCAGGATGCTAACACTACACTGACTGAGAAAAGAATTTGTCACACCTGTGTGTACCTGAAAGAGGTGTGTGCCCAACAGTGATGTGTGCACCTGACAGGAGTGAGTGTGTCTCACATAGGTATGTGAGCCCAGGGTGTGTGTACCCAACAGGGGTATCTGCAACTGGGGTGTGTGTGTCTGACATGGATGTGCACGCCCAGCAGGGGTGTGTGTGTCTGACATGGGTGCGTGTGCCCGGCAGGGGTGCGTGTGTCTGACATGGGTGTGTGCGCCCGGCAGGGGTGTGTGCGCCCGGCAGGGGTGTGTGTGTCTGATGTGGGCGCATGTGCCCGGCAGGAGTGTGTGTGTCTGACATGGGTGTGAGCGCCCGGCAGGGGTGACATGGGTGTGTGCGCCCGGCAGGGGTGTGTGTGTGACATGGGTGTGTGCGCCCGGCAGGGGTGCGTGTGTCTGACATGGGTGTGTGCGCCTGGCAGGGGTGTGTGTGTCTGACATGGGTGCGTGTGCCCGGCAGGGGTGTGTGTGTCTGACGTGGGTGCGTGCGCCCGGCAGGGGTGCGTGTGTCTGATGTGGGTGTGTGTGCCTGGCAGGGGTGTGTGTCTCTGATGTGGGTGCGTGTGCCCGGCAGGGGTGTGTGTCTTGACGTGGGTGTGTGCGCCCGGCAGGGGTGTGTGCGCCCGGCAGGGGTGTGTGTATCTGACATGGGTGTGTGTGCCCGGAAGGGGTGCATGTGTCTGACATGGGTGTGTGTGCCCAGCAGAGGCATGTGCCTGACAGAGGCCTGGCTTAGTGTTCAGGGTCCACAGTACATGAAGAATCCTACAGATCCCTGTGGACAAGGCAGTATGGTGGAATTTGGGGCAAAATACTTGCATAGATTTTTTTTTAACAAAAGATGAAATTGAAATGGCAGTGAGCTCATGCTTATTAATCCAGTGGGCATTGAGGGCCTCCTAAGGCCAGGCCCATGATGAAGATCCCGAGGACGAAGGTGCCTTGCCGTCCAGGTCCGTGGGCGATGACAGTCGAAGTCAGGGACACCCAGTGCCACACCCCTGGCTACTGCTGACAGCAGGGTGAGCCCCGTGCCACGTGGGCAGAGCCGCCTCTGCAGATTCCCAGGTGGATCTCCTGGGGCAGGGACTGGCAGGCTGTGGCCTGTGAGCAGATTCTGCAACCTGAAAGCTAAGAATGGTTTTTACATTTTTAAGGAGTTATAAAACAAAACAGGAAGAATCTGCAACAGAGACCATATATGGCCTGCACAGCCTAAGGTTCATAGACATGGACAGACCTGCTCTAAGGGGCTCGCTTGCTGGTGGGGCCTTGTCTGGGTTGCCGATTCTGCTGACTCTGGAATTGGAAGATCTCAAGGAAGACTATATGCTGGGTAGGATTTCCAGATCCCAAAATGCTTTGGTTCCACCCAAACCCACAGAGCAGAGAGAGCCCTCCTCCCTGTTCCTCGGCAGAGGCCTCTGCACTATGTGCTTACTGGCCTGCCAAAGTGACAGTCACTGCCAGCTGTCTGCATCTTCTCAGCACCTCTTAGTGTGGCTGCATACTGAGGGCACTTAAAACCGTAAACAGGCAGAGAAAATCTCCAGTCTTTCAGGTAATCTCAGAGGACTCAGTGATTTAAGAGGAAAGGACCAGACTGCTGCTTTCAGTAGGACCACTGCATGATGCCTGCCTGTCAGTCAGTGCACGTAGATATGGGGTCCTGAGTTGGTGACCTCAAAACCATGAGTGGTAGGTGGACAGAGTAGCCCCTAATGAAGCAGAAAGACTGGAAGAGACAGTACCTAATTTAGGTTGAAAAGCAAAGAGAGGCCTCAGAAGATGAAGGCAGAGTACGAGAAAGTCTTTCTAAAACTGACAAGCCTGCTATCCACATTTCAAGATGTATTAGAGAAATTGGAAAAAAAAACATGCTGAGTGTAGAATGTCAGCAGAAAGATGTGGCCATGGTCAAGAGGGCCCTCCGTGGGTGCTGTGGTCCTGGACTTCGGGTGGGCCTGGTGGAGACTGTGCTGCCCCTCAGCCTCCCAGGTGAGTCCTCTGTGATGGAGGTGGGTGAAGCTGAGTGCTGTCTTGAAAATCTGACCATGCACACCCCTTTCCAAAGACCCTTGTAATTTTAGAGGCCACCAGCAGCCATGGGACTAGGCAGCATCAGAGCAGGGACACAATGTGAGTCATGCGTGCCTGTGTTCATCCTGTGGTGGCCCCGGGCCCATGGGAGAGGGAGGGATCAGAGGGATCGGAGGGAGGGAGGGAGTAAAGCCAAGGGAAGGAGTGGGGACAACGGACTCCCTCCCCTGCTTGGTGGCCGGCTGCCTTGAGGACTCACTTTCTTAGGAAAAGTCCACCAGTCTCTGAGCTCTGATTCTGGCCTCCTGTCAGTTGCCCTCATGAGGGAATGAGTGAGGGACAGCAGGGCAGGCCTTCCAGTCTTCCAGCAAGCTCTGCATCATGGGCGGGAGACCCTGCTCTTAAATACATGTAGACCCTTAACACTCTTCTTCCTCAGACCTGGGGCCTCCGCCTAATCTGAGATGACAGGGAAAAACTACAGGTACACCAGATTTAGGGACAATAACATCAAGTGTTGCAAATAAATGGAACTGCTGCTGCTAAAGCGGGCTGTGGGGTCATGGTGTTTGCTACACCCGGCATCACAATTTACAATTCAGAGCCTGTAGCAGTGCTCAAGAGAGAGTCATTCCTTTAACAACAGACATACACTGAGCCCCTGTGGGCAGGCACTGACCGAGGCCTGGGGACAAATGTGGGGACAGACCAGCCCTGTGGTGACAGCTGGTGTGGGATAGAGAACAGTAGACCTGCCCCACCAGGCAGCAGCTGCTGTGAGAGCAGGGGTGCTTCCGCACCCAGAGGAGACACCCAGCTGGTCTCCCCCAGGTTGCTCGGTGTGCGCCCTGCGGGGAGAAGGCCACCCCCAGCTGGTGTCCACAGGGGCCAGGGCACAATCTGAATTTACTTCTGTTCAGTATTTCCCAAAGGCTTTTTCTGCATGGAGGGACTCGGAGCGACACAGCAGCTCCCTCTTGTGGACAGATTCCCTCCTGTAAGGGGAAGTACAGCTGCGTTCCAGCCTGCCGCCCCTTGTGATCCTGATGTGCGGAGAGTTCTGGAACTGATGACTTCTGACCCCCTTCTTAATCCACGCCATAGCCATGCCTGGGGGCACTTGACCATTCCTGGCCCCTGGCCGCCCTTCCTTGGTCTGAGGGTATGTGGGTGGCCCTTTGGGTGTGGCAGGAGCTTCGTGCTTTAGTGACCAGCAGTCCCCTGATGAGTTAAGGCCCATCAGCCCAATTTAAAATAAAACATTTCAAGTCTCTTCAGAGGACAGGGTGAGGATTTCTTCGTTCAGTGATGGAGCTCAGCCTCGGCCTTGCCTCTGACTGACACTGAGGGTTCAGGTGCAGTTTCTGCCCGCTCTGTGCAAATGGCCTGGTGGGTGTGGAGGGGAGGAAGGCTTTGATGACAGTGGCATTTGCTGGCACTGTGAGGAAAGTGGACACAGAAGGAGGTATGCCAAGGAGGCAGGGTAGGAGAAGTCATGGATGTAGGGATTGCGCCAAGTCTGGAAAGCTGGGTGTCTTTTCCAGGCAGACGGCCTGAGAGGAGGGCACCCCAGGCAGGAGGGGCTCAGGAGATGACTCCAGAAGCCTGGTGGGCCCGAGAGTGTGAATAGAATGGGGAGAGGCTGGGCCTGCTGGGGGCAGGAAAAGATCAGACCCGTGCTTAATTTCAATTTCTATCTAAGTGATGCCCTCAAACTTAAATGGGCTTTTGATGAGAAGCATTAGTGTCTGCCCCTTGCCCTCCTCAGGGGCATCACTGATTTTTTAAAAAATGCATTTTAGATATTTGCATTTCTGTATTAATTAGTATTAGGATTGGCTATAAGTGACAGAGATGCAACATAGCAGGGGTTTAACCAAGAGAAAGGGCTGCATCCTGCACTTGCTGTTGTTTGATTGATGAACTTTGGACATTATCTGTGTCGTGTTAGTTCATGTGGGGGAGGATTTAACTCACTGATGTTTCTGCAGCCTTCTTTTCCTGTATCATTTAGGACTGATTCCGGGTGAAAGTCCCAGCATGACTTACAGTATCTCACGCACCTTGGATGTATACATGTACGTGCTATGTTATAAGTAATCCAGAGGTAGGAGTTTGCTAGAGCTAGTTCAGAGTTCAGCCATGTCAGGACCCTGGATGAGTGTCGGTGCAGTACAGCAGCAGCAGCTCTAGACATCACATGTATGTTTAAGGCAGGAACAACAGAAGGAGCAGGCGGTGCAGCTCTTGCCTGTTCCTTTTCTCAGAGGCATTGCGGAAGCCCTCAGCATATTTTCACTTGGGCAGAACTGTGTCTTTCTCCTT
Source organism: Cacajao melanocephalus (assembly GCA_963573385.1). NCBI lineage: Eukaryota > Metazoa > Chordata > Mammalia > Primates > Pitheciidae > Cacajao > Cacajao melanocephalus. The sequence continues at coordinate 85,947 of CAUYLG010015781.1, forward strand.
GACCAGAACTGTGTTTTGTGGCCAGCTGTAGTCACAAAAGAGACTGAGAAAATGAGCCTTCCCTTCTTGTGGCACCCCTGGTAGAGGGGCGGGGGAAAATGGCTTGAGGATGAGCTGTGGGTCAGCCTCCCAAGCTTGCAGCCGTGCCTCTCTGCTGGTCATCCTAGAGACTGTGAGTGGCCACATGCTTGCGGCCTGTGGAGGCTGGGCGGCCTCTCAGTGCCTCAGTTTCCTGTGTGGGAGGCAGCAGAAGCACTGACCTGGCCCTCCTCTCTCAGTGTTGTCAGTTTGTCTGACCTCTGTCAGTTTGTTGTCGTCTTCTCGCTCTGTCGCCCAGGCTGGAGGGCAGTGGCACGATCTTGGCTCACTGCAGCCTCCGCCTCCTGAGTTCAAGCAGTTCTTCTGCCTCAGCCTCCCTGGTAGCTGAGACTACAGGCACATGCCACCACGCCCAGCTAGCCTTTGTAGAGACAAGGTTTTGCTGGTCTTGAACTCCTAGGCTCAGGTGATCCACCCGCCTGAGCCTCCCACTGTGCTGGGATTACAGGTGTGAGTTACTGTGCCCAGCCTAGTTTGTCTTCCATGTTACCAAAGGAGAAGAACACTTTTTCTGTTCTGTAACCTTACTTCAATCAAAGTTTCAAATTCATAAATGGTGCTTATGTTATGATGATAATTGCTGAAAGTCATGTCATGGTTTAATTTGCTTTATACTTGGATTTGGTATTGTTGATTTTTTTATTCTATTTTTTCTTTTTCCTGATTTCCCTGATTTTTAAGTTCCGTTTTCTCGTTTTTCCTGCATTCTTGTCTGGCATGGAGTGGTAGAGCAGAGTGGGGAGTGGAGTTAAGTTTGGATCCAGCGGTCGAGCAAGGGCCTCGACTCCCCTGCTCAGCTTCCTTCTCTGTCGTGTGGGGCAGGGAAGGTGCCTGTCGGGTGTGGCGAGCATGGTGAGTGGTAGCGTGGGACCCTGTGTGCTCATATCCCTGAGCACCAGCACTTCTGCCTCTCTGTGTCCTCTTGTTGAGAGGGACCACTGCCTTTCTTACTCTGTCTCCAGCTCTGTCCAGCTTACTCATTCTGTTTCTTGGAACCCATTTAATTCATTCTTCTTAAAATACATGTATTTTCTATTTTATTTCAAATTTAGACTTAACTTTCTTATAGAATTTGTTTTTTTTTCTGGGATTTCTGATTTTTTTTAAAAAGTGGATTTACTGAGGTAAAATACACAGACAGTAAAAATCTTTTTTTGTTTTTTTTTTGTTTTTGAGACAGAGTTTATCTGTCATTGCCCAGGCTGGAGTGTAATGGCACAATCTTGGCTCACTGCAACCTCCGCCTCCCGGGTTCAAGTGATTCTCCTGCCCCAGCCTCCCAAGTAGCTGGGACTACAGGTTCCTGCCACCACGCCCAGCTAATTTTTGTGTTTTTAGTAGAGACAGGGTTTTGCCATGTTGGCGAGGCTGGTCTCGAACTTCTGACCTCAGGTGATCCGCCTGCCTTGACCTAGCCAAAAATCTTTCTTTTAAAGTGTGCTCTCTGATATATTCTGACAAATGTATGCCAGTCCCGCACCACCAAACAGTCAGGGTAAAGAACATTCTCCTTACCCCAAAGAGTTCCCTCTCACTCCATGCAGATGTCCTACCCATCAGGGCTCAGGGCGACCTTATCTGATGTTGATGTCCTGTCAGATGGTTTGTATTCAGCAGACCACCCAGACCAGGCCATGAGGTGCAGGCTGGCCCCTGGCAGCCCACACCTGGTAGCTTCTGGGCAGCTCCTGGCTTGGTTGCTCTGGCGTGGAGTGTCAAGTGACCTCCACAGAACAGCAGATGGTGCTGTAGGGCCACTTCTAAGACTCAGTGGAGGAGGCTCAGTGGCTCAGTGGCATTCTGAGTGGTGGCCACCAAGACAAACCTCCTGTCTTCACACCATGTGTGCATGTGTGTGCGTGTGTGTGCATGTGCACGTGCATTCCCAATTCAAGTCCACAAGCCAGTTTCCTTCAGAAAACTTTCTGTTCCCTGGCTTTATTTTTACCATTTAGAGGACCCATGAGGCAATGATATGGAATACTTATAGCCGGTTTAATTCACTGAGTGATCTGAATTGTAAATAAAATTTTATCAAGTAATTAATAAATTTGATATAATAAATTAGGTCTGTGGGAGGGGATTACTGTGTTATGGCATGAGAAGTTTTGTACATCTTTTGCAATTCAAAAAATTGTGGCCAGGTGTAGTGGCTCAAGCCTGTAATCCCAGAACTTTAGGAGGCTGAGACAGGAGGATTGCTTAAGCCCAGGAGTTTGAGACCAGCCTGGGAAACATGGAGAAACCCTGTCTCTACAAAAAAAAGTAAAAATAAATTAGCCAGGCATGGTGGTGCATGCCAGTAGTCCCAGCTACTCGAGAGGCTGAGGTGGGGGAATCGCTTGATCTCAGAAGACAGGGGTGGCAATGAGCCAAGATCACGCCACTGCACTCCAGCTTGGGCGACAGAGGGAGACCCTGTCTCAAAAAAAAGTTGTGACTTTGCTTGTATTGTCTTTGTGTAACATAATTTTATGATTCTGTTGTTTTAAGCTTAATATTCCAAATAGGTAATAATTATGATAAAATGCAAACAATTAGCCTATACTGTCATGATCTAAATATGTAGTAACAGATTTACAGAATATATTTCAAAAGATTGGCTTTCTGTTTTATTTTTCATGGCCAGTTATAGAAAGCATTGCTTTTAAATAATGCCTTAGAATCTTTAAAGAAATACCTGTCAATATATGTCCCAGTTTAGTATCAAATTTATATTCAGAGCTCATAAGAATCTTTTGAAAGGTTTCCCAGAGTTTGTAAATGGGAATGGAGCTGTCCTTGAAGGGTGCTAGGCCTCCCAGGTTTGAGTTGTCATCTGCTGCTAGCATAGTACCACCTGAGCTACCTGTGGGCTACCTTAACCATCTGTAGGTCCCTTCAGCTACCCCAGGGCCATGTTAGCCACCAAAGGGTCACCTTGGCCATCCCGGGGCCACTTTAGCCACCTGTGGGTTTCCTCAGCCACCTGTGAGTCATCTTAGTCACCCCAGGGTCACCTTAGCCATCCTCTCACTTTAGTCACTCACAGTCATTTTAGCTGTTTGTGGGTCACCTTAGCCACCTCTGGGTCTCCTTAGCCACCCGTGGGTCACCTTGGCCACTCTGGGTCCCTTTATCTACCCCTGGGTTACCTGAGCTGCCCTTGGTCACTGTCTGTGGCTGCTTGCTTGCGTTAGGTCACATTGTGCTACTGCAGCTAATTAAGGTCCCTCAATTCAAGTGTCTCCTTTTTTTTTTTTTGGCCCTGGCCGCCTTTTTGTTGTTTTTCAAATCAAACACCTGCTATACTCGTTTGAGAAGTATAGACTTTTATTTTTAACCCTAAGTTGCCTGATAAAGTCACCTTTAAAGCCAATGGAAAAAGCTTAATTGTCTGAAGAAGCGGAGGGAGGTTGCAAACAGACTGAAAGTCACACTTGGTCTGTTCTGTTTGAAACCATTCTAATTTAGAAAACAGCAATGTGTTCATTTAAAGGAATACATCTATGTTATTTGACTTAATATTGCAAGAAGTCTTAATTGAAAACATAAACTCAAGTAGTTGTGTTTTTTCTTTAATTGGGCAGCATTGTAGCAGAGCAAAGAGTGTGGTCCCCAGGTTGGTGAGCTCTGGGTTCTGAGTGGGTCCTGGCACATGGCCAGCATGTGACCTTGGGCAGCTCTTAGCCAGCTGGCTGCCAGGCTTCTCCCCATGAGGTGATGGGAGCCGTGTGGGATCTGCTTAGTGGGGGTGCAGCTGATGCAGCCTAAGTAGCATCCTCACGTGGTCCTCCCGTGAACCCAAGGGTGTGTACTGGCTCCGTCATGTGTTTTACAGAGGGGGAATCAGGAATCCAGAAGGTAAGAAGTTGCCTAAGGCCCTTGGCTGATAGAAGAGGGAGCAGGGCTTTGATCAGGGACCAGCTTGTGACTCTGCTGGTTAACATTTTGCCGATACCACGGCCATGCTGCACAGCTGTGCAGGCTGTAAACTGTATGGCTCCACCACAAAGGCCAAAGCTCAGAAGCAGCTGTGGTGGCTGTTAAGCAAACAGCAGCATGTCCAGGCCGCTGCTCACAAACTTCAGTCTCCTTGACTGAGATCTGATAGTGTTGAAATGAGCAAATGCATGTGTAGTGATTGACAGGTGGCCATCGCTCAGCCGACTTTTCCTGTGCCCTCTGCTTCAGCAGGTGCTCTCCTGGCTCCCTGATTCTTCCTCTCCTAACCTCCTGGCACTATGCTCCTCACTTGGGAATTGCACCCAGCCTCACCTGTGCAGGTGAGCCCCACACCTGTGTCTCTGGCTCACACCTTCCTCCAGCTCTCCAGACTCACCAAGTCCAGCAGCATCTTCTCTCAGGCCTCTACAGGCATCTACAACTTCAGACATCCAAATTCTGATTCCCTTGCTCTTGCCATTCTCTCCCCATCTCAGCAGCTCCTTCCTTCCAGACTCTCAGACTGAAAGCGGCCCATCCTTTCTCTTCCATCCCACACCGCAGCCAGGAGGTCTGTGGTCAGTGCCTTCAGAACGCGTCTCCTGTGTACCTGTCCTCTACTCTGGCCAGAGTGTTCCTTTTAAAACCAGGTCAGAACTAGATCAAAGCCCCTGGTCAAGATGCTGGCACAGTCTCCTGCCACCAAATGACTGCCGTGTCCTCACTGTGGCCCAGGAGGCCCCATGTGCAGAGCCGCTGGGACCTCCGTCTCCTCCCATTCTCTCTTAACTGTGTTGCTGTCACTCTGGCTGCCTGGCTCTTTCTGGGCAGTTTCAGGTGCTGCTGCTACCTAGAGCCTTCCATCCTCCCTTCCAGAACGCTCCTCCCAGTTGCCCCATGGCCAGCTTCCTCACCTTTGTTGCAGTCTTCCAAAATGGAAACGCCACTGCTGCCTTCCCACATGCAGCCATCTTCGTAGGATAGCAGCCACTGCTGTCCCCTAACACTTGATGGCATTTAATCTTTTATGACACCTATTGGCAGTTGTCTCTTTTTTTTCCTTATTAGAACGTAAGCTCCAGGAAAGCAGTTGTTAACATCTTTTTGTTCACTGATGTATCTCAAGCACTTAGGACAGTACTACACATAGTAGATGCTCAGTAAATAGATGAATGAATATTTGCTACTTTTCTTATTAATAGACATTTCTGAGATGCTTTAATATTACATTAAGTAACGTTACAGTTTCCTATGTGTTGATTTTATGTAAATAATGAGTAAATTACTCATATAGAGATTTTAGAATTTAATAAACTCAATTTTTTCCCTTATAAGAGTAGAAAAATGCTTTTAAGAGTTCATAAATTAAGATTCTGGGAACATTAAATTTTAGAACTTTACTCTGAGGACATAGATAAAAATAAAATTAATTAGATACCAGGAATGTCAGATGCTAATGGTGTATGGCTATTTGTGACATTCTCCTAGAATTAAACAGTTATTAACTTGCAAAGACCTGGCAGCTGAAGTTAGAAATGGATGAACTTTTACAGTTGGGAAAAAAGAGCTTTAAGGTATCTTATTAAAATTGTAAACTGTCAGTTAATCATCATGGGAACCATACCTGATACAGCACATCATTGTCATTCAGCTGTGAATTTCTGGATTCTCATGAATCAGACATTCTATTTTTATGTTTCTCTTAAATAATCCTAAAGGTAGAAGAAAGAAGTGGAAAGAAAAAGGAAGAGAACCATAGCTGCATTGTTAGGGCCTTACTTCAGCTCTGGCGACTTCATGTAGAATGACTGTAGGATGAATTCATATGCAGTGAAAGAGCCAGTCCCCATTAGGGTACCTTTCTAGTTCGTGCCAGTCCCCATTAGGGCAGCGTTCCAGTTGGTGGCACACAGATTTACCACAATTAGGGCGCCACATGTCTTGTCATGCTGGGAGAGCCTGAATTACTCTACTTTCAAGAAAGCAAAAAATATGCATTTTTTGATATCAGGAAGATTTACTGTGCATTGGGTTATGTCATTTGATGAGGAAAAAATCCAAATGATCCCTTTATGAGAATGAAGGCAAAATATATGTAAATGCCATTTTAATCTAACTTTCTATATGAATGTAGAACAAATATCAAACAGGATTATACAGTGTGATAGTCAGGAAACTAGCATGCTTTTGTGTTTTGTAGACTAGTCCAAAAGGAACCCCAGTAGATTTGGCATTGTTAAACCAAGGAAGTCTTGAGAACTGTTCCGTCTCCTTTGTGCCCATAGAATTGTAGCATATGGAGGTGACCACCAAGGAACCAGACCCCAAGAGGTCTCTGCCACTGAAAGGAGATTTTTATTATTTGCGTTTCCTAGAGGAGGGCCACTCAAGCCAAGCAGACCCACGGGGGTGTCAGTCAAGGGGCAGAAAGGAGCCACAGGAAAGCCCAGGCCAGAGCCTGAGTGGGGTTTCTGGGGAAAGGCGGGGCAGGGCAGCAGTGTAGGAGTGGCTAGTGTGAACAGTTCTGCTGGGCCTTGGGCTGTAGGACAGATCTCTAGCTTCCTGGTACCAGGCTGGTGGGTGATTTAGGGCAGAAGAAGTGAGATAAGGGAGGTGGGTGAAGCCAACCACTCACCTGGAGCCCTGTACTGGCTCTAAGCCCTGGGAGGGCCAGTCTCTCCCTGTGACTGTAGGGCCCACAAATACCGGAGCATAGGGAATAAGAAAATGTACTTAATAGAATTGGTCCTGTGACGAATGGATGCCTAACTGACAAATCCAGAATCTGAGAAAACACGGAACAACTACCTTCATTGACAAGGTGGTACACAGAGCCCAAGATAGGCGCACAGCAAGAAGATGCCAGCAGGATCTCTTAACAAGCTTACCGTGGTATCTTTCACAGTGTTAACTGTAATCCCAAATTAATTTTTAATGACAGCATATCTACTGAGATTGTCATTTTAGTATATTTTCATTTAAAGTAGTATCTACCAGATTCCTGAAAAGTTACAAACCAGCTGACATGACCATTGCCAGTCGTGCCGACCACATTCTCACCGAGCCATGGACTCCTCACCAGGAGCCTTTCCCTGTGGTCACATAGCTGTTGCCACAGCCCGTGGTGGGGTTCACCATTTCAGACTTTCCTGATTCTTTCTGCTGCGATTTTAAAATAGGAGAGTATAGCTATACTTTGCAGGTTGTTTCATGAATATACTTTTTCTGAATTGTGACTTGCTATAAAAGTTTTGTTTTTTGAGGTAAGAATTACAATGGAGATGGAGAAATCACACTTTTCTCATTTCAAGGGAAACACTGGTCATCAGTTATGTGTCAGGTGGGAAACCTGGATAGGAAGCTGCAAGGCAGCCTTGTTTCAGCTGGACCTGGGCTCTCCCAGGCTGCATCCTTCTAGGGCTGTCTGTACACAAACACCACCACCAGCCTCTCTGGGAGTGGCCTGGCCTCTTGGCCACCTCTTTCCACGGATGTGGTGGGTGTGGGGGTAAGCTAGAGAGACTAAAGCCCACTATTGAGCTCAGCTTCCTGTAGAAACCAAGTCCGATGAAAACCCTGACCCAGAGAGAGAAGGCAGAGAATTGGACTTTTGAAAACATGAGCGTGTCCAGCGACCAGGCAGCAGCAAGTCCTTGTTTTTACAAAAACTAACTTCCTTAAGCCCTTCATTTTCCCAGAAGAGTTTCATCATAAAGAATCCAGAATCCAGACAGCTCTTTACCATCTATCTTTTCCTTTTTTCTTACCCTATGATTGGTTTGATCTGGACTGCCTAAAACCATGACAATATTAAGTGCTTTCTCCTGGGTAAGAGAGCTCTAGAAGTTCTGGCTCTATTTCTCAAATGGTTTCTTCTTTGATTCTGTCCCTGTTAGGAGACCCCCAGGGCCTTGCCTTGAGACAGTGCAGCTAGTCCCAGCAGCCACTGTGCTTGGGCCTGGCCAGCCCCTCCTCAAGGGCCAGGGCGCCGCTCACCTGCTGACTAGGTCTTCTTAGCCAGGTCAGTTCATGAGTTGTTTTTTTGGAGCTTCTGGCTAGTCCTCAGTTTCTCAGACCTGGTTAAGCACAGTGTGGAGTCATTTTTCATGACCGTGCATCTCACTTGTTGGATGCATGCCAAGGGAATATAAATTAATAAAGAAACCTACAGAAATTCGCCCTTACAGTTTTCAAATACAGTAAGTGAGTTTGTACTATAAAATAGGTCCAAAGAGGTTTTATGGTTTCTTACTTGAAATCATTAAAGAGCATTTATGTTTCTCTTTTTTGATTTCTTGGTTCTAATCCTGTAGGTTGCTTTTGACTTCCTCTGTTGGAGAGACACTGTGCATCCGTATGTGACAATAGATCCTGAACTCCCAGCAGGGAGCTGAGCACAGATGTGTGCACAGATGCCTGCTTAGGTAAGGATTTTGTGCAAGGCAACTGTAGTGTGAAACTGTAAAGTGTGCCACCTAAGACTGGAGAGAGAAGGGGGTGATTTGATGTGTTCCACACGCCTCTTTTACCAAAATGGGTCATCTTATCTGTCTCAGGCCAGGCTTCGGGGAGCACAGGAGCAGCACAGCTGCAGTGAAGGAGGGGCTCCTGCTCCGTGCTGGCCCAGAGCTGTGGGTCATGCCCCTCAAGTCGCTCAGCATTCTGCAATTCCCCTGGCGTTAGTCCCCCATCTCACTGTGATAGCCATCCAGGTCAGCAGATGTGAACCTTCCTGGCTCCCATGCTACCCCCCGACCCCCCAGCACCTCTCTCTCTATTCCTGCTCCCACACGGCCCCCTGGCACCTCTCTCTCTCTTTCTGCTCCCACACGGCCCCCTGGCACCTCTCTCTCTTTTCCTGCTCTCACCCCCACCCCCTGCACCTCTCTCTCTTTCTGCTCCCAGCGTCCTCTCAGCCTCTTTTCTGAGCCCCACACAGCGGTTCCTGCTCTATCACTACCGCTTATTCTCCGTCACCAAGAGAGGGCGAGAGAGGGCAAGAGTCTGTCGCACGTGTGCTGACTGCCTGGTGAGGGTTTGTAGAGTGATGGGCAGGGCCCTGCAGTACAGCCCTCCTGAACTCACCACACCAGAGGTGTGTCGGTGTCGCTGTCAAAAGTAGGCATCCTCCCCTCCCAGCCCCCATCACAAGCTAAGCATCTGTGGGAATAGAGGCTCTGCTTCAGAGGAGCCTGCCCCAGAGGTAGCAGCAGCCTTTGGAGGCAGCTTCTCTCTCGCTCACCTCCTCCTTGGTTTTTACTCTTTTATGCCCCCAGGGACCTGCCCACTGGTTCCCAGCCCTCAGGGCCATGGCAGTCTCCATGAGGGTATAAGCTGGGTAAAACGAATTAAGGTGGAGCCACAGCTATCAGTGGCTGCTTGCCCATGGGTGTCAGCCCGACCCTAAGTGCTTCACTGCTAGTTCACTGTCCGGTGACAGCTCCAGCATCGTGAGCATTGAAGGAAAGAACTGGGACAGCAGCAGAGGCTCCCACCTGACGGCACTGAGGCTCCTGCCTTAGCACTAGAGCCTGGTCTCCCCTTCGCTGTAATGCCGTGAAGTACGTCAGGAAGATGTTCACATGACCTGGTGGAGAGAGAAGAGATGTGACAAAGCAACTCTGGCCTGTGTCTCAAATTTCCAGTAAGATGCTGCCATCCCTGCCATAGCCTGTCCTGCCCACAGGGGAAGGTGGGAGGAGTCAGTTTGTGAAAAATCAGGGCTCTGAGGGCACTGGAGCTGGCACCGAGTTCTGCAGCAGTCAAGGAGTAGAGCAGGGCTGAGCTCTCAGCTGCTTGTGGGCATCACAGACGCATTTGCCAGCAACTGGGCTCGGCTTTGCTCTAACATCCGCTCCTTCCCTGGGAGCGTTGTTTCTCTCTCTTTGGCTGCCCAGTCCAGCTCCCTGGCCCGGCGAGATCTCTGTATCATTTCTTCCCTCAGCTTCTCTCTCCACCCATGCCACCATGGGAGAGTTAGGCCTTCTCGTCCCTGACTGGGCTGAGGTAGGGCTGTGACTGTCACCTGTTCCTGTCTTCCTCACCTATCCCTGCATTGTCAGTCCACCTTTCTTACCGCTGGATGCAAACCTGCAGATACTCCATGGCATTCAGGGTGGAGTTCAAAGACATCTCCTCAGCATGAAAGGCCCTTTCAGGTCTGGCCCTGCGTACTCCAGACACCCACATGCTCCTGGGTGCAGCAGCATGGGCCTGCAGGCAGCTTCCTATGATGCCTCAGCTTCTGCTGGCTCCTGATGTGGCCTCTGTTCCTGTCTTAGGCCCCTCTTCCTCTTGGCAGGCTCCCTGCTTGCCTTATTCTATCTATCTCAGAAGCTCGTCCTGACACCAGCCTGTCCTCTCTACTGGGAGCATGGAGCAGAGCTCCATCGCGGCTGCACCATGCTGCTGATGAATGGCTGGCCATCGCCTTGTGCACAGCATCTGGGGGCACTCAGGTGGCCCTGCCGTCCCTGGGCCTGTCCCTGACACTGGCAGGGTTGGGACACCAGAGTTCAAATGGGGGCCACATATCATGTCTAAATCTTTCAGAGCTTAAGTCAAGCCAGCACACTATTGATACAATATATTGTGTCTTCCTTCTTTGACAAATACATCTTCAAGATGGAAAAGATATGTGGAGAGCTATGGTTTTTATATGAGTGAATGATGGCAAAATATCAAAGACCACTGAATTTAACCGTTACTGCACATATCTGGGTGTTCAGAGGCCACTCATGTTTGAATAACAGGATCAAGACATGATTTAACAATAAATGCATATTTCTCCCATAACATTTATTATTTTGTTTTTATTTCTGCAAACCACTAATTATGTTTTATATTAAACATTTTCAGATAATGCCCCTTCTACTGGTATTAATGGCCTAATGCAGGACTGGCACACAGCAGCCTACAGGCTGTTTCTGTGCAGTGTTAACACTTTTTAAAGAGTTGTTAAAAAATAAAATAATGCAACAGAGATGTGTGGCCATGAAGTCTAAAATATTTACTCTCTGGCCCTTTACAGAAAATGTTTGCTACCTCTTGCTCTAAAGATTTAAAAAATAAAATATGTCATTGGCCCAGGTACAGTGGCTCATGCCTGTAATCCCAGCACTTTGGGAGGCTGAGGTGAGCAGATCACTTGAGGTTAGGAGTTTGAGACCATCCTGACTAACATGCTGAAACCCCGTCTTTACTAAAAATACACAATAAATTAGTTGGCTGTGGTGGCACGCACTCGTAGGAGGCAAAGGCAGGAGAATCACTTGAAGCCAGGAGGCAGAAGTTGCAGTGAGCCGAGATTGTACCACTGTACTCCAGCCTGGGTGACAGAGCAAAACTCAATCCCCCGACCCCCCAAAAAATATATATATACACATATACACACACACACACACACCACACAAAATTTGAATATATTTCTATAAAAAATTTGAATTTAATTAAAGAAAGCAAAAATTACAATTTTTTATATTTTCAGAAAATTATTTTTTCTGAATTATTAACAGTTATAATATATAAAGTAGTTAATGTGAAATGTTTAAGTCCAAATTGTTTAAACCTGAGTTTTTAATTTAAACTTTGAAAATTTAGTTAAATCATATTAATAATTTTATAAGAAATAAAACTATTGATAATTCTCTGCTGACATGGAACCTGAGTCTAACAGTGTTTTGAGAGCCTCCAGCTAAATTGGGGTTCCAGTGCCAGAGTGGCTGGCAGCTCCACCCTAACAGGAAGTGAAGGGGCTGGGCGTGCTGTTGCCAGTGCTCTCATGAGATGCTGTTTTGCCTGGCGGATGGCCTGATGTCTCGTTGTTTGACCTGTGACCAGGGTTCCCTCTCAAAACGTGTGCATACTGACAGATGCCCTGGTGGCTCTTGTCTGATTCATGTCCAGGCTATTCCTGCCTGACCGTCACTCGTGCCAGGAGCCCGACCTTGTGTTCTCCCGGCGTTTTGGAAAAAACCCTGTCTGGGGTAGCCCCAGTTCTTCAGACAAAAGGCACAAATTCAGTACACCACACAATGGGAAGCATGTTCAAAGATTTTTACTTACAGATCTTGAGCAGGGAGGATGCCATGAGTCAGGAGGGCAGTCCTCTGTCCCTGGGTCATGCAAGGCAGGAACAAAGCGTCAGGCAGAGAGGGAGCACGCAGCCAACCAGCAGAACATGTAAGGGAGTAGGGTGGGGTCACTTTAACTGCATGGGCAGATGCCTGAGTGAAAGATGCCTCTAGGTCCTCATCTCTGGTACTGGCTTGAGCCACTTGCATGCGGAGTAGAACTGGAAACTGTCAAGGGTGGCTGAACTCTGCTGCTGGTAGGAGAAAGTTCAACTCATATTCCAGATAGATGCTGAGGCAATAGAAAATTAAAAGAATTCACTATGCTTATGCAGAGTATGTCTGGACACACGCAAATTTAAGAGTTATAAGAGTTGCTTAATATGGTAACATATCCTCAAGTGCTATGTACAGTTGTCACAAACATTGCACTAATTCATGTGTACCTTTGCAATCATGAATTACAAAGTGGATGCTGGTCATTACTGGGAAAAGGTGCTTTGTTACACGAGACAGTAATTGCACTGTGCCAAGAGAAAGCATCTGACTAGTTAATTAATTTGTCTTGTTTTCTTTTGCCTATGAGTGCTGCTTCTACTTATTTCCTCCCCATAATCGGACTCCTCCCAAGACAGCCTGTTCTTGAGGGCGTTTGGATGCAGTTGCCTTTTGTTCAGGGACACAGGCCATCTCAGGGAAGCATCTCGGGCCTGAAGAGCATTTTTCTGGACAAGAAGAGGCTGAGGGCTGTGGGTTCTGCTGTGCCAGCCCTACACGCTGGATCCCAAGTGGCAGAGGCACCAAGTACTGTATGAGGTGTGAGTGTGCATGTTTGTGTATGTGATGTGTTTCCCTGCTTTCCCCAGGCTGGTCATGGTACTGTGCTAGTCGCAGGCTGGATGTGCTGGTCAAGCCACCAGGCACCGTGGAAAATGGGGAGATGTTGGTGTTTGCCCCTCCCTTGGCTGTGTGTCACTCACCTGGGGCATGAGCTGTGCCCCTGCTCTACAGTAATGAACAAGGCAGGTCAGCGTTGGTCCAGGACACATGCGTTAAGAGAGGAGGAAGAGCGATCTCTGGGGAAAAGGGGAGTGTCCATTTGTCAATGGCATGTGGTTTCCTGTCCCGGCGATTCACTGGTAACATCCTGACCACTCACCTGAACTTTGTATGAAGTTGTTTTTGTCAGCTGCTATCTGTTGAGCCTCTGCATTGTGTTGTGTGGTAGCCTGTTACTTTTTGCAGTTTTATTTTCTAAACTCTACTCTTTCATTGATAGTCTTTTTGATATTAGGATTTCCATTTAAACAGGACTTAGGTGTGTTTGCTGTGGGAGATTTGTTTCGCTAGGAAGAGTCACGGCTGTCGTTCTCTCCCCTCCGCTCGTGGTGTTTTGTCCGTGACTTCACTGAAGGGTTAACTGTCACATGTCATTTTCTGGGTGGTGTGCTCTGAAGTCATTGTGGTGTCTGGGCCCCTTCAGCCTAGTTCTGTCTAACTGCAGCGTGATGAATGAGCCTGAGGCAGAGGAGGAGGCTCCCTCGGCAGGGGCTGCCGTTGTCGCAGCTGCTGGCACACTGAAGTGAGTCGCTGTGCTGCTGCCCCGAGTGACTGAGGCATAGAATGAGGCTGGGGCCGGCTGGGGCTGGCATTGGCGTGTCTGCATGGCGTCGTCCACCACTGGGCCTTTGCACATGGGGACCTTTTTCAGCATCATGGGGCGTCGGTATAAAAGGAGGCGCAAGAAGCGCTCTGAGAGGAAAGGTAATTCATTTAGTTTTATTCTTAAATGTGAAGCATTAGTCTTTAATGCAATACAGAAGTGTTTTCTGGGATAGACTGCTTTGTGAATTAATCTTGCTGATGCCAGTTACTTCCTATTTTCCCTTTTTAAGTGCCTCTTTTGTTGTTGGCATTTTATAGAATTTCAGATGGGGCACTTAAAAAGGAAGATTCAAAAACGTGTCTGTAAACATGAATAGAAATCTTTTAGCTTCAGAGTCTGGAGTACATCTTTGGAAAGATATTTATAAAACCTTAAAGTTTGTAGCTTTGAGCTACAGCAAAGGTTTTTCTTCCAGAGATAGATGCTTATATGAGATTTCCTTTGCTGCACTCTTCATTAATGACTTTTCTACATTAAAACTGTTTTTCTTGCTGCAGAAAGCAAGGCTGTAGCAACCATTTGAAAATACTTCCCCTTTAAAAGAATGGAGAGCAAATTCCTTACGTTCGGCACTCTAGGTTAATACCAGTTTTTAATTCAACTTAATGTTTTAAGTCATTAAAATGTAGATTTTTTTTTCTCAAAATCAGATTCAAAAGTTGTCCATGACTATACACATCACAAGCTACTGGTTTTTGAACGTGAATTGCTGCCTTAAAAGCTGTTGACTGTTGACAGTTTTTTTTCTTTGTATAATATGAAATAATTAATAGAAAATGCATTAGTGAAAAAATGTGTCTAGCCCAGAGAACAGCTGAACACCGGGGTGATCAGTGCCTCTGCCTCTGTGTCTTCTGGGTGCCGCTGTAGCATCCCCCACCCGATGGGACTGGAGCACAGGACTTCACCACCACAGAGCCTTTGGGACATTCTGTGGCAGGAGATGGCTGTCTCTTCAGGAAATAAAATTATCCTCAGTTTTTTGGTGTAGCTTCCTCAAAAGAGGAAAAACAGATGACTCTCAAAGTCAGCAATCTTATAACGGCACCTTGCTAATATAACAAGGGCAATGGCACCTCATGGAAGTCTGTGGGAGTGGGGAACCCTGACCCTGGGCCCTCTGGGCACCCTGCTGCAGGTGCGTGTGTCCGGGGCCAGGGACGCCACACCCTCGATGCTTTCTTGGACTGACGGGCAGTCTCAGGACAGCCGATCTGTGCAGCTCCCTCGGCCCTCACCTCAAGGGGTGACAGACTTAGCCTGTATTTGTTTCCTCAGTTAAGCTTTAGAAATTGAGATGTCACAAAGACAGGAGTAAAACAAATGCAAAAACTAAAGGACGTTTTTACCAAATACCCTCAATTTACAATTGCCACTACTTTTTCCATGGACATTCATCACTAATCATTTAAGTTGGGAAAAATATTGAAAAGTACAAGAATAATTCTGTCATCATTCTTTTAGAATTTACTGTGATTCAAGCTTAAAATGTCTTTTTCATGCATTCCATAATCTTATTCTGCAGTGGGAAAACCACTCTCAAATATGTTGCATTTTCAGACCAAGGTTATAAGAAATTGAGAGGGTTATGAGGTGTAACAATTAAGCTCACATATTAAATGACTGTATTCCTTGGTCATTCCTATGTGTGTAAGTTCATTGTGAGTGTTATTAAATGGTATCATGTTATATGTTCTTGCTGTTGATATTTTATAATATGCATTATCTTTGAAACTAATAAAAATGCCTTTGAAAATTATGGATATTATTAAGATTGGCTATCACATTTATACCAGACTGGCAAAGTTTTATAAGATGTAAAATATAGTCTGTTATACTGTATATTTTTAAGGTACTGTAAATCATGTGTATTGCATTTTGGTTTTTTTTTTCTAAGATGGGTATAATACACCTTTTAAAATGTAATTCTTTGACGAAAACAATGTAGTAGCAAGTTAACTGGTTTTAGTTGGCTTCAGTGGCAATATAATTTCAATGATTTTTTTCATCATTCCTGAATTATCCATGCAGTTACTCCCTTCCACAGGACAAATAATTGACTGTTGACTGTGTGCGAGCCTCAGATGGATTAGCTTAATCATCAGGAAAATAGGGCTAAGGAATAATGTGCCATTTACATAGCAGCCTGAGCCCCCATCAAGCAGACACTGCCACCCTGGCAGATGCTGCCAGCATGAGACCTGGGAGAGGCCTGGGAACCACAGGGCAGGATGCTGGGGAGCAGTTAGTGCCCACACAGGGAGCGTTTCTTGCACCCCAGCCATTGGCCAGTGGCTGCTGCTATAGCCTCATTCACTCACAGCACTGCTGCTAAGTTGATGACCAGTGGGAGGGTGATGAGTTGGGAACACAGGCAGTCCTTCACTCTCCACACCGCATGATGTCTGAATAGCATCCTGTATTTCCAGGTATATTTCTTACTGAGCGTTTTGTTTGTCCCACATGTGATAACATCCTTATCTGTGCTCAGTCATGTATACACATGTGAAGACCACTGTCCTATGGCAACAGTTCTGAACTGTTTCAGTCTGAGGCTGGGCTCCCCCATGTTTCCAGGATAGAGGTGAACAGGGTGTGGGAGACCTTTGTGGAGATAAAGGTCCAGATCTGGAGAGGCCTGCTCCCCCTGACTACTGCTGGAGGAAAAGCCCTGGGACTCCTGATCTTCACCCTTCACAGAGTGAGCCGAGCCAGCTGGCCATCGGAAGAAAGCAGGCAGCTGTCATGCCAGCCTCCTTCCCTGGTCCCAGCCACAACTCTTACCTTGCAAAGAGAACAACCCTTTGGGAGACACAGAGCATGGTAGCACCTGGAGGTGTAGGATGGGATGGCATTTATCCATCCACCCACCTGTATACCAGTCCATCTATCATCCATCTACTCACTTCAGTCCATCCATCTATCCATCAACCTATCATCCATCTATTCACTCATTCACCCACCTGCCCACCTATCTATTGTCCACCCATCCATCCTCCACCCATCTACCCACCCATCCATCGTCCATCTGTCCATCTATTCATCCATCTATCTGCACATCTACCCATCGCCCATCCATTCATCCACCCATCCATCATCCATTCATCCATCCATCTATCCATCTATTCATTCACGCACCCACCCACTCTTCCATCAATCCATGGTTTCATTCATCCAAAAAGTACCCATTACAACCTTCTGCATGCTGGCACCAGGGGTCTGGACATGCTTAGGGAAGGTAGGGGTAATGGGATGGCAGTGGCAGAGGGCAGCCACAGCTTTCAGGCTTGAGGTTTGTTCTGGAATGGGCCACCTGAAATCCCACTAGGTCCATGAAGAGGGGGTGGATTTATGTGATTTGTTACTGTGCACTATATGTGTAGTAGCAGGGAGGGATATTCCCCAGTATCTGGTAAAAATGGAAGGCACCATTCTCTAGCAATGTCTGCCAGGAACAGTGGACAGCAGCAGTTATGGATGGAAGGCTCAGATCTCCTGGAACCTGTTGTAATGGCTGTGTGTGTACCTTTCACTGCATTTGTGCTGCTGGGCCTCACAGCTCAAGAAGGACCCTGCTGCCTGGGCAGGAGCTTCTCTCAGCTACAGGGTGCATTTCAAGGATAGCAAATGTGCTCTAGGTTAACAGTTGAAATTCTAAAGCAAGTGTATGAAAGTAGATTTGTGAAATTGCACTTGAAATACTATAGAAATTGGATCCAAAGCAAATCATAACAGTGCCAGTTCTTATTGTAATTATAAGTGTTAATATTGAAAATAAAGTTTACATGATTGTCTTTTTTCCCTTTGATTCTAGAAAATTAACTACAATTTTCAAATAAGCAGGAACTTAATTAGGTTGTGTCAAGCAGAGCAAAGTGGACTGTCTTTCAAATGCATTGCTGCTGCGTGTACACTGTGAAGGACAGAGCACCTTTACGAGGCAGGGTCCTGTGAGAGTTTGTGCTCTCGCGCACCGGTTCTAGCTGTGATTTTGTTGCTGGGTGTCTACTTCAGCAGTTCACGCAGCTTTCTAAAGCTTGCTGTTGCTTAGGCATGCTGGGCTGAGGCGGGAAACAAGTGCGTAGTGTGTGGATCAGTGTGGGTCTGTGTGTGTGAACATGTATGTGCATATGTGCATAGGGTGGGGAGCATGGGGGACAGAGACAAGAATGGCCGGGGGCCGTGACCACGTCAGAAGCAAGGGTGATGCTCTGTGGCACAGCTGGCCCTCGAAATCACTCAGGGACCCAGGCTTCTTCCTTCCTTAAGCTCTGTTCTCTAACAGAAGGTTCTGGAGTTACTTTGGCAGTTGCCTCTAGTCCAACAGTAGAAAGCCAAGAAAGAATACAGAGGAGCATGCAGGAAACTGTGTGGGTTGTACCAGATATGGTGGCACACACCACAAATTGCCCAGCATCCCGACGGGAGGTGAGCCTGTGTCCTTGCCCATCACCTCTTCCCAGCTGGTGTCCAGACCTCTGGGTGATCCCTCATCATTGCTTCGTTGGTCTGGCTGTGGCTCTTTGTGGGCCAGCAGCCTGAGAGTCACACAGGGGCAGGGTAACTGCAGTAAAATACAGTCATTCAGAAGAGGAGGCGGAAGGGCCCCACTTGGCCCCGTCTGGCCAGCCTCCTGCACCCTGCACAGCAGGGAGCACCTCGTTCTCCAGACTCTGATTCTTCCCTGGGGGGCACTTCCTTGTCCATTGTTCTCTCAGCCACCGGCTTCATCCTTTGGGGGTTCTTTCTGACCATTGCCTCCAGAACCCCATCTGAGGAGGGTGTCACCGTAGAACACAATGAGGCAGAATGTGAAAGCAAATGGGAACATCTGGAAGTTTTGCTGTAGGCCTTGTAAAACGCATAATTTGTTAGGTGTAAAATATATATAGTATATGTAGTAGTGATAATAGGATGGAATAAATGCCTCAAATTTGCAAAATGTGTCAGGGCTTTGGTCCTGTACCAGTAACATCATTTTGTGGCTCTGAGGATTTGGGGAGGGACCTCCCCGAGGTCACTGTGCTGCAGCCTCATGGTCAGGGCTCACAGGTCTCACACCTGTGTCTCTCCCCGCTTCCCCCACCAAAGCACCCTGAGCTGTCATACCTTCCTCATATCCCCACACCCCATGGGTGTCCCTCTGCTTAGCAGTTATTCTGCCTTTATTTGGGCCAATTGCACAGTCTGCCTGAGACCTGGGTATGCTAGAATCTACAGGGCATACAGTATTTGGTGTAATATCATGGAAAAGTAATATCAAGTGCTTGTGCTTGATGGTGGTTGCAGATGAGACTGCAGAGACAGCTTGTGCTGGGTTGGAGTGTGGCTCAGTCTCCCGTGAGTCTGCTCCCTTTCCAGACTGCATGTGGAGTTCTGTATAGAGTAAGGCATATTCGTGTATGTAGGAGGAAGGCTTAGGATAAAATTTATTTTTTTCTCTTGTGGAAGCAGTACATGGTTATTGTAAGAATTAGGAAACATAGATACAAAATAAACTTTATGAAAAAGCAAAGGGGATCATCTGCATTAGTCTGTTCTCACACTGCTAATAAAGACTGAGTGATTTATAAAGGAAAGAGGTTTAATTGACTCACAGTTCCACATGGTTGGGGAGGCCTCACAGTCATGGTGGAAGACTAAGGAGGAACAAACGGACGTCTTACATGGCAGACAGCAATGAGAGAAATGAGAACCAAGCAAAAGGGGAAACTCCTTATAAAAACATCAGATATCATGAGACTTATTCACTACCATGAGAACAGTATGGGGGAAACCACACCATGATTCAGTTACCTCCCAGTGGGTCCCTCCCATAACATGTGGGGAATTATGGGAGGTACAATTCAAGATGAGATTTGGGTGGGGACACAGCCAAACCAAATCATTATCCTTGAAGCCAAATATTTGAACGGGAACAAAGCCATAATAATTTTCTTCCAATTCCTAGTACTGGAATTAGATTCAGAAGTGTTTAAGCCTTTGTATTTTGGTGTTGTTATGACCAGGGCCTCAGTAATTCCTGACTTTGCCTTGGAGGGTGATGTAAGCATACAAGAGGGGTGGCTGCGTCTCTCCACCTTCATTCCTGGTGCCCAATGGGAGGCAAATAGTCCCCTTTGCACCTCTTACCACCATAGTCCTCTCCCATGCCAGCCCCTTCTGACTTTTGGGATTGTTTTACCCACCCTATGGGAGGCCTGGCTGTGTTCACTTCCAGGAGGCCAGATGGATGCTGCTCACCATAGGAAGTGACCCTTTTCCCTGGCCCTGAATCAACCTGTCACTTCCATGCTCTGTCACTTTGACAACTGTCTCTCTCTTTGCTTTTTATAGGATGAAAGGAAACTTTTAACAGTAAACTTATTAAAGCCTGTTTGCATTTATTCTTTTATGAATTTTGCTCATATTTTGTCTACTGCTTTTAAAATTGGGTGTTTGTCTTTATGTTATCCATCATAGTAGGCTGCTGGAAGGTTGACCACAGAAACATGGTTCTCACTTTCAGGGAGGGTCACCATGTTTGCCTCCATTCAGGCCCATCTGGAAGGGGCTGCCTTCTGTCCAAGGCACATGCTCAATGTCCCTTAGATGGAAGGAAAACACATGGTTCACTGGTTCACTGTACCCAGTGAACTCAGGGTACAGGTAATTGAAGAAACTAACCTCCTTTGTTTTTACAGATCCCCGTTGAGCTGGACCAAAGGAGGTGGGAGATCCCTGCCAGGAGCTGCTGCAGTGGGAGGGCTTACAGATGTTCGCATAGCCTCTATTTGGTTGTTTTAACTCCCATTAAAAGGAATGGCTTTCAGCCTTCTCCTTGCTTACTGTCTTGCTTCATATGTGTGTTCACCTGTTCCATGCACATTTGTAACACTCACCATGCTCTCTGATTCAGCTTTGTTCCTTTAGAGTCACCCCAACACTGCTTTGGCATGATGATTATGTTTTTAAAATACTTGCAGTTGCTTACTTCTGTTTAGTTATCTCAGTGTTAAGTATTGTTAATTGACTATAAGCAGCATGTTCTAGATTTTATGTGTTTGGAATTCTTACTAAAAATCTTTCTGGATATGACTTAAACTCATAACATTATGGATTTTTTCTTATAAACAAGGTAGAATTTTATTTACCACCTAATTATTTCATTATGGTGAGTGTTCTCCTTACAGACAGTATAATGAATTTGGTTTTTACTCCTTTTTTATTTCCACAAGTTGAACCCTGTGTTACTATCCCGTTTTCTATTAGGGTCATTGTGTTGTTAAGTAATCAACTTACACAGAAGGTGTACACCCAGAAGGTTAATGGAAAACAAGTCGAAACATGACTTTGAAAATATATTTCTGTAAGAATTACTGTAATTCTCCTGAGAGTATAACAGCCAGGGTTTTAAAGATCTGCTTTGTAGGATTTATACTGCAAATAACTTGGCAGGATTAATTGGCCTGCATTTTCTTACTATAATCAGTACCATCTAGTGTTTTAGTCAATATAAGTTTTTGTAGTGTGAATGAGACTGGTGATGGCAGCTGCAGCCTGTCTGGAGTTGCTACTGCCATGGTTCCAGCTCCAGTGGCTGGGGCTCTGTGCTACACGGAGCTGGCAGGAGCTAGGAACAGGTGGAAGCCCCACCCCCTTCTAAGTTAGAGGGACAGGAGCCCTGCCATCCTGGGCGCAGCTGCAGCTGCCCAGTAGCAGCTGCAGACCCAGGCATCTCTGCACTCACTGGGGCCCAGGAAGCCCACCCTGTCCACTCAGGCTCAGAAGTGCCTGCTCCCACTGCCTGGCCTCTCCCCATTCCCAGCGCCTGCTCCAATTTCAGAGCAAAATTGTGACTGAGCTCGGGCACTGTCACAACCTGGCTAGATGTGTGTGCACTCAGGGCAGCACTGACATGCCAGCACCCTGCTGCCTTGGCCCCCTCCAGACTTTGGTTGCTGACGAGCATGAAAGGGAGGCCAGTGGGGGGCTGAGCACAGTTCAGCACAGGCCTTGCAGGCACCCCTCAGCAGGAACAGTCTGGGTGCCTTGGGCACTGTGGACGGCAGGATAATGGCGGCAGGAGGCAGACAGGCTCCTGGGCAGAAAGGGGAGAGTCCCTGGTGAAACTCCACCTTCAGCCCACAGAGGGCCTGAGGCTGGGGACCAGGCTGCCAGTTCCGCAGACTGGAGTGAGAACGTATGGTGCTTTTTCCAGGCCTGCCCATGGACCAATCACCACACACTTTCTCTCCTCTGAAGCCCATAAAACCCCCTGAACTTAGCCAGACTTGGGCAGAAGATGGGACAACCTGCCTGCAGAGAGGCGCTACCCACTGCGGGTCTCACTGAGGTGTTCTGTTGCTCAGTGACGCAACTGTTTGCATTGCTCACTCTTCAGTTGTCTGCGCACCTCATTCTTCCTGGACACGGGACAAGAACTTGGGACCTGCTGAATGGCAGGGCTGAAACACACCCTTTGCTTGCTACGTTGCAGGCAACCAGGAGAGGAGAGAAGAGCTACAGCCCTTCGGGGAGCCCAGAGCTAGGAGCTCCCTGAGCCAGGGTTATGACACCCTCTTTGGGGCTCTGCAGTTCCTGTGTTTCCAATCTTATGCACCACTGCACTCCCCGGTGCCAGACATGGAAGCTGCTTGTGGTATGCCTGGTCCAGCTGCAGCCTTGCAGGGAGTCAGTGTCCATGCCAGTGCCTGGAGCTGCCCGCCCTGCCACAGCCAGCATGCCTGGCTGTGCACAGTGGCTGGACCCCTCACTCACTTGCTCACACACTCACATACCCCTTGCCACTCTGTGCCTGGCTCCTCTTGGCAGGCATGGGACCCAGGCCGGAAGCATAAGCCAAGCACAGCCTGCCAGTCTGTGTGGGCAGAACGAGCCCACCGGGCCCCAGCAAAACTCAGGCAAAGGTGCCACTGATGACAGAGGTTTCTGTCCAGAAAAATGATACTCCAAGGATCCTGTGACATTGGGCTTTGATTTATCAAAAAGAGCCACACCTGACTAGGGACATGGGGAAGCAGGAGTGTGCAGGTCTGTCCGTGAAAGCCCCACTCCTTGCTTTAGGGACAGTAGCTGATGCTCATGAGCACTCCTTTATGCAGGTACTGTGCTAGTGCTGAATCACCAGGACTCGCCCCACCTGCATAACCACCACCAAGAAGATGTCTTAACTCACAGCACCAGATACTTCAGACCCAGGCTTGGAGAGCTTGAGGGCGGGAAACAGGCTCAGCCCCAGACTCTCACCCAGTGCTCCCTTGCCTGCTCTGCTGACTGTCCTTCTGCAGACTGCAGGCTGGCCGGAGGCTGCCCGCCCAGAGTGACCCAGCAAGGTGTTTCTGTTCCTTAGAAGAAGACAATAATAGCTGCCTGGGAAAACAGTTATTAATGGAGATTATACTAAGCAGATCCCTTTCACATCAATAGTAACCAATTTAAAGCCCTTTCATTTACAAATGCTTCTGATTTAAGGACTTAGAGGTCAGTTCATATGCCATCAAGTTTAGATGTGTTTTGGAGAAAGTGGATACAGCCCACGTGGTCCCAAAAGGCAACAGGGCACAGGTAACAATCCCTGGATGTGATTAGTTAGTTGAGGACACCACCATTGGGAGCATCCACCATCTTCCACACAGGAAGCACCCAGCTGAGAGCTGTGGACACCGAGGAGGAGGCTTGAGTCTGCCCTAGCAGAGCTCAGGGCCTGGTGGGAAAGGCAGGGTGGTCAGGCCAGCAGGGAGTGAGCAGGGAGGTGTGACCAGGTCTGCACAAGGAGCTGGGAATCGCCCCTACTAGGGGCGCTGGCTCTGGGCCCTCAAGGCCAGCAGTGCCCATAGCTCTATCCACAGCCGGAGCCTTGTGCAGTTTCAGCACCATGGCAGCACACACGCGACCTCCTGGGGGCTGCTGGGGCCTATGGGAGTCACACATGTGGACATGTGTTCCCTAGGCCTGCTGAGGGTGATGCTGAGTACCAGGCAGCAGTGGTGAGTGGGGTGACTGAAGGGAAACTTGGGGCACATCTGGCCCTCTGTGATCTGCCACACTTGTCCCCATGATTGCTGTGTTTGGTTTGGGGCCGTTGGCCCTGCTGCTGTAGACTCAGTGTTAGTCTGTCCCATGCTGCCTTAGCTGAGTTCGCTCAGCACAGTCAACTTGTGCTGTGTGCTTTTTTTGCTGATCCTTTAACGGGTGACAACTAGTGTACATTTGAACGGTTGCCATCCAGTTGGTGCCTTTCGGTAAAAATTACAGATTGATAATAAATGAAAAAAGTTCATGCTCTTTCTCTCTGGTGAAGACCAACACATGGCCGTGTTTTAAAGTGCAGCCAAAAGGAAGGAAAAGCAAAGCTGCAGAGCCACTGCTACGTTGCAGTTGCCGTCTAGGATGTGTAGGTGTCTCAGGATGTCGTGGCACTCAGGATTGTATTGTGTATTTTTAGGAAACAGCTGTAGCAGCCAAGTGAAGACTGGATGCGGGGAGAGCAGCTGTTGCATGTGTCCCCGGGGCCTGAAGTAGGCCGTGAAAGCCCCAAGTGTGCCCATGTTGGCACAAGTACTGGGGACTGCCGGGGAAAAGCTGGGGGTGGAGGAGCTCAGTGTACAGCATGCCTGTGGGGTCAAACAGGGGTCCCTGGGTGGAGGAGTGAAGGTGACCGAGGCTACCTACTCATGTGGGCCTCACAGCCCACTGGGAGAGGCATGTCACAAACAGGGAGTCCAATTGTGGATTGCACTGTGTGTGGAGGGAGAGGGAAGGGAGCACTGGGGTGGGTAGGGGCTGTGTGAGCTGGATTTGAGCAGTAGGAGATGGGGTCTGATGAAGCCTGCGCAAGGACACAGCAGGGAGGTAGCAGGGAAGCACCCCAGGAAGTTGGAGAGGTTCTGGGGGGCATGGTGAAGGGCTGACGATGAAGGGCAGTGGCCTTGAGCACCTGGGCATGTGTTAGAGGACATTTTTTGTTTATAAAGACAGCCCTGGCTGCTGCCAGGATAGGGGCTGTCAGGGTCAAGAGAAAGCAGAGAGGCTCCGGCACAGCTGAGTGGTAACAGCAGGGCAGAGGCAGACAGGCTGATGTGTTTCGCCCAACTGTAGAAGAGCTGGTGACATGGGGTATGAGGTAAGAGGAGAGAGAGAACCAGGTGGACTCCAGGTGTCTGGCCTGAGCGCCTGCTGCATGCAGTGCAGGGACAGATGGGTGCAGTGAGGTGACAAGACTTACATACATGTGCATTGGTACACCTGCTGCCCGGGGTGGCCAGGTGAATAAAGAATTGGCATTTGTCGAAACTGAAAACGCCTCACTTGAGGCCCCCTGGAGTGCCTAGTCCTCACCAGGCCCACCCCAGCTTAGTCACCCTAGAGCTGCTCCTTCTGGGCCAGCGTACTGCTGTCTGTGCTGTTGGCATGTGGTTCTCCCATGATGTATCCGTTGAATGAAGGAAGAACTAGACCCACAGTTTGGTGAAGTTGCTGACTAAACAACTGAGGTGTTAGCGGCCTGTGCAAGGGGCCCTGACTGATGCCTCTACGTGTTTGTTTCTGTCATGTGTCCTTGTTTCAGTAGATTCCTATTCTCATCAATATTTCCCACTTAATATGATGACTATTGTACATTATTAAGCTTATTTTAATTATCTCCTTTTGCATTGCACTAGAAAAAAATGCGTTTGCTGAAAGTTAAGCACAAATCTTACTTGCTCTGTGTGCAAGATCTGTATCTTGTTCAGTGTGCACAACATCTCTATAAAGATTCACAGCATTGACATATTAGTGACATTAAGGAAATAAATAAATAATAAAAGATTCACTTAGCAGTAGATTGCAGGGAGGATTTCCTAGAAGATAAAACATTTCACTGAAAATATTATCCATTGGCTATTTTGGGACACTTTAGTGATATTTTGACTTAGATAATACTGAAAGCAAAATATAAATTGAGATGAAGTGTGTCTCTAAACATGCATGATTTGCTTGTTGGATTTCAGACTGCCTTCCTTCAAATGATGTAAGAGGGTTATACTTCAATTGCTTTTGTTAAATACGCAAATCACGATTAATTTTTTCGCTACAAAGTTAATCTAGCCTTGGGAATGCTGCTTGATTTATAGTAAAGAATCAACATGAATAATCTTCACTTTAATAATGTTTCTCTTTTTTTTAGTTTGCAGTTCAGAGCTATTAAATATGGAACCCATGGCAATCATAAAGAATATGTAAAAGTTTTCTCAAAGCCATCCATTTTTGAGGGGAAAATGGATTTAATTCAGTAATATTTGTTAGTAATTTTAATCAAATTCACCAGTTGTCTTAAACAGTTTTTAATCTATAAACTTTTAGTGGACTCCTAAAGATGGCATTTTTTTACCAGCACAGTTGAGACTATTCAAGTTCTGATGTAAATAAGTTATGTAAATAAGTCATTTTTTGTATTTTGTTCTGAGATATATTTTTTCATTAAGGGAAGGGGAGAAAAAGGGTAGATATGCTCATTGTCCAAAGTTGATAAGAAAATTGTATATATATATATATGTTGTTTATACTTCTGGTTGCAATGTAAGTATCCATAAAAAGATTAAAGAATAATATAACAACCATTTACCTACCCCCAGTATAAAACATATAATGTTGCCAGTCTGATCACGTTAGCTGAAATCAAGAGCGACCTCATAGAGAAATGATAAGGACACTGAGAAGGAACAGCCTTGTTTGTTCCAGCTTGATCTTCTATGTGGTAACCAAGCTCTGGTCCTGTTTATTAAAAAGCACGCTCGTATGTCCCTGATTTAAGATGCCACCTTTACCAAATATTCTGTGTCTGGATGTGTTGTGTCTGACTCTGGGTTTTTCTTCCATTACGTTGATCCTCTTCGCCCGTGAGCCACGCTGTGTCGCGTTAGCACTGAGGCTCTTCATCTCTAATAGCAGGACTAAGCCACCGACTGCTCCTTTAGTTCAGAGTTTTCCTGAGTATTTGAGCCTGTTTATTCTTTTCATGTAACATTAGAATCAGCTTGTCTAGTTCAATTTAAAAAAAAAAAAAATTGGGGCCCAGCACGGTGGCTCACACCTGTAATCCCAACACTGGGAGGCTGAGGAGGCTGGATCATCTGAGGTCGAGAGTTCGAGACCAGCCTGATCAACATGAGGAAATCTCATCTCTACTAAAAATACAAAATTAGCCAGGCATGGTGGCACTTGCCTGTAATCCCAGCTACTCAGGATGCTGAGGCAGGAGAATCGCTTGAACCCAGGAGGTAGAGGTTGCAGTGAGCTGAGGTTGCACCATTGCACTCCAGCCTAGAAAACAAGAGGGGAACTCCGTCTCAAAAAAAAAAAAAAAGTTGGATTTGTACCTGGAACCAAGTGAAACTGAAGTCTCAGGTCTTCTGCAACCAAGTTCAATGTCCTTCCACACTTACCACCTCCCAGTTCTGTTTTACTTCTTACTGCATTAGGAGGCATCCTGAGAAATGAAGAGGTTGTTTTGAATATTGCTATCAAATAAAGCTTTTTTTTTTAATTGGCCATTCTTGGAATTTTGTTCCATAGGGGATGTTAGATAGGGTTTTAATTCTTATTTGTTTGTAGTTCAGGTCATAGAGGTTCTTTTAAAGAGGGAAGAAAAAAATAGCTGTGTGAAAGGTGCTAAAGTGCTTGCACGCGCTGTTTTGCATTGTTTGATAACCTTTGGTAGAAGAGCTGGCATTTTTCGAAGCTGAAAACGTTGGCTTCTGCTCTGCAAGAGATTTCCAGCTCCCATTCTTAATGTGGGAGGTACCTGCAGGTACTCACCTGCCACCACACTCAGCATGACTATTTTCTACTGTGAGACATTTTCTGTGTCCTTTTAAAAGAATTTTAATATGTAAGGGCAGGAAAACAAGGTGAACTGTATGAATTAGGTGAACTACATGAGCTGGGCTCACTCCTGTGCCTCAGCACTTTTATTGTTATTGTAAAGTTTGTTTTTCCTGGTCCTAGATATCTGAGAGAAGTCAGCGTTTCCAAGCAAACCAATTATTGATTCATTATATATAAGAATTTAGCCTTTTGTGTGTCTTCTGCCAATTATTAATAAGCTTTTTATTTTGAAGGCTGGTTGCGGTGACTCACACCTGTAATCCCAGCACTTTGGGAGGCCAAGGCGGGTGGATCACCTGAGGTCAGGAGTTCAAGACCAGCCTGATCAACATGGTGAAACCCCATCTCTATTAAAAATACAAAAATCAGCCGGGCATGGTGGCGTGTGCCTGTAATCCCAGCTACTTGGGAGGCTGAGGCAGGCAGCTTGAACCTGGGAGGTGGCGGTTGCAGTGAGCCGAGATAGTGTCACTGTACTCCAGCCTGGGTGACAGAGTGAGACTCTCAAGTAAATAAATAAATAAATAAACTTTTTATTTTGAGATAATATAGATTCACATGTAGTTGTAAGAAATACTGCTTCTCTGAACGTAAGCCTTCGTTTCTCTGGGATAAATGCCCAGGAGAACAATTGCTGAGTCATGTGGTAGTTGCATGTTTTATTTTTAAGAACCTGCCAAACTACTTTCCAGAGTAGCTATCCCATTTTACATTTCTGCCAGCAGTCTGTAAGAGATCCCCTTTCTCCACTGCCTCATCTTCACTTGGGGCTGTCACTATTTTTAAAGCAACACAGTGTTTTATAGCCCTTCTCGGAGGCGTGCAGCAGAGTTACCTCCCTGTAGTTCCCTAGTGATCTGTGATCCTGAGCATCTTTTTATGTGTCTATTTTCCATTCATAGATCCTCTTCATGTCTTTTGCCCGTTTTCTAACTGGATTGTTTATTTTACTGTTGAGCTTTGAGAATTTCTTATATATTCTATTTGTTGGATATATATTTTTTCAAATATTTTCTCCCAGCCTGTAGCTTGTTCTTCATCTTTTTAACAGGGACTTTTGCAGAGCATAAGTTTTTAATTTCCAGTTTATCAGTTGTTTATTTTGTGGATTGTGCTTTTGGTATTAAGTCTAAGAACTCTTTGCCTAGCCTGAGATCCTGAGGATTTTCTCCTATGACTTTCTAAAAGTTTCATAGTTTTATGTTTTGCATTTAAGCCCATAGTGTATTTTGAGTTAAATTTTGAATAAGGTAGGAGACCTGGATTGAGGTTCACTTTTTTGATCTCTAATGCTCCAGTAAGGCTGTTCCTCCTTCACTGAATTGCTTTTGCACCTTTGCCGAAAATCAGTTGGCCATTTGTACTGGTCTGTTAGGGGCTCCCTGTTCCGTCCTCTTGTGATCTGCTTGTCTGCCTCTTGCCAACACTGTCCTGTCTTGATGACTGGAGCTTCCTAGTAAATGCTGAGATCAGCTAGACTGATCACTCCCATTTTATTCTTTTTCTGTGGTGGCTACCTTAAAGTCTTTCTATGACAATTCAAACATCTGTGTCATCTCCGAGTTGGCATCTGTTGATTGTTTTTTTATTTTCATTTAGTTTGATACCTTCTGTTTCTCTGTGTGACAAGTGATTTCTTATTGGAACCTGTTCATATGATATTCTGAGACTCTTAAGTCTTACTCAAACCTTCCATTTTAGCTGACTTCCTTATACACCACTGTGTCAGAGGAAGCGGGGATGCCGTCTCATTACTGCTGGATGGGGGCTAAGCTCAAGTTCCCCACTGGGGCCCCCGCATACCTCTCTGTTGTGAGAGGGCCTCATCACTGCTCCATTTGGAGCCTACACTGGCAGCACGGGGTAGCCTTATTTCCACCAGGTGTGACGAGAGTCCAGGTCCCCACACAGCCCCCCATAACTCTGGACTGTAGTATGGGAAGGGAAGGGGTAACTCTTAGTGCCTGGTGAGAATGAAAATTGTGGCTCACCACTCAGCCTTGTCTGACACCACCCCAACAAGGGGACTCTGGGGCCGTCCTTACAGCCTGGCATGGGTGGGGCATGGTCAAGGTTTTTTCTGTTGTGTTTGGCTGGAATAAAGCAATTCTTGTCTAAAAAATTTTGTCTTGCTGGGCTACCTCTTTCCTGGTCCTTTGGCCAGAGAGAGCTGCTTTCGTTGAGGCTTTTTTTGTGTTTTGTTTTTCCCTATGCCTGCTGATGTTTATGGGTTCTGGCTTTTTCAGCTCTATGTTGGGAAAATGAACCAAAAGTAAAATGCAGGATTGCTTCTCAGGTCCTGAGGCCCCCCTGGCTTGTCAGCTTTCTGTACATCTCTCAGTCTTTTTATGTGTGTTTTATGTGTAATATCCAAGGTTTTTAGATGGATTTAATGGGAGGAAGAAAGTGAAGGACTCCATCTTCCCACTGAGGAAATTCCTTTGCCTATTTAAAACCAGTTTCAGCCAATAAGAACGAGCTATTTGGACAGGCTTATTTGTTGTTTCTCCAGCTTATAGTTTGGGTTTTCAGAAGCATCTTGTGATCACTTTGCCTGTATAACCTCAGTGTCCTCACACTCTCCCTGTTTTCCTGTCTTCACGGTATGCTCGGCCAGACCTCTGGTCCAAAGCTCAGTTTAATGAGCACGTCCCGATGTTTTTGGCCTGATCCCTCCAGCCAGGAGGCTCCTGGGAGTACTACTGAGGGCTTCTGCCCTGCCTGCAGTGGTCTTGCCCTCTGTGCCTACATCTTACCACCCATTCTAGACCTCAACCCAGTCACTTTGTATCAGTCCTTCCATAATGGAAATATTAAAACATTTACAAATACAGAATTGTGTCATGAACCCTGCATGCCCATCACCAGCATCAGTAATTACTAACCAGGGCTCATTGGTTTATTTCGTCTACACCTCATCTATTTCTCACCACACTGAATTCTCTTGAAGTAAATCCTAGATAGTGTCCTTTCATTTGGAAATAATTCAGTATATGTCACTAAAAGAGAACTACCATTTCTATACCTAAAATAATTCATTGTAATTCCTTAATGTAATCAGGTATTCAAGCAATAGTTACATTTAAATTTCAGAATCTGATTTAGGTTCTTGTATCTAGCACAAGTGCTTTGCACATAATAGATTCTCAGAAAATATATCTTGAAATAATTAATGACTATAAAATAATAATGCTTTTAAAACTATCTGGGAAACTTTCTTGATTAAAGCTTTCTAAAAATAAACTCATTTTAACTTTTAGAAACAAATTTGCCTGAAATATAGTGAGGTTGAAAGTTATTAACAAATGATTTCATAAAAAACTGTATATGTAATATACGGTTTTAGATATATGATATTTGATATAGATATATAAGATACATGCATGTTTTAGTACATTTTAGTCATTCTAAGATAAATGAATTTGCCTTTTAGTGATTTGTAATATAAGTTTTGTTTGTCTGCAAAGTAACATGTGGTTATAAAATTTGCAAATCTTTTTCCTCGATTGCAATTTGATGATATTCTTTATTATAGATCATGTATTAATACAGTCTTACCAAGTCTATCTAAAATATTTAAAAAGAGCAACTCTTAAATTTATTAATAACTAAAAATTGTGATACTTGTTCTTTGAGGATTTCCTGTGGTTTCTCCTGCCAACAAAATAGTACTTACATGTAGCTAGGAAATTAGATTGAATTTTAACAGTGATATGCACTTGAGTTTTGTCTGCATGAGGAGCTATTCAAGGTGAGAGAGAAGTAGCTAAGTGAGAAGCTGTGGGTGCTGGTTCTGCCATGTGGCATTAGTTTACAGCTGGAGGCCAAAAGTCTACCCAGAGTAAAGGTAGATGACAAGTATGTGAGTGCCCTTCTGAGGCCAGTTGTCGTCTGTTGTGCTGTGTTGTGTCCTTAGTCCTCCCGCATCAGACGTCTTTCCAGGGTGCAGGCATCAGTGCCTTTGTCCCCTAGTTCAGCTCTCTTCACGGCCCTCCATTGCCCGGAATCAGACTACCCTCCTCAGAGTGGTGCGAGGTCTCTGGGCACGGGCCCTAAACCTCCCTTGCTGAGACCAGGTCCCACCCTTGTCCTTCCATGTGGGAGAATCCACGCCAGAAGTCCTTTGCTGTACTAGAAGCTGCCAAGGAGGAGTGTTTTGTGCCAGATGGCAGACCTGACTTTTCTAACAAGACCTAGTTCTTATTTTATGATTTATTCCTTTAATTTGTAACAATGCCGTAATTATTTCCTTAGAGTAGACTTCATATTACTCATATCATAGGCGCACTAAATGCTATTTTCTTACTGTCTTTCAGACAGAAACAGTCTCCGCCAGTCAAGAAACCCTCAAAAGTATTTTGCCATGGAAATAGAAGATGAAGAAAACATGAGTAAGATCTAGGCCTATCACATAGTATCAGATAGCTAATTTTATGTTAACATTTTGGTATTTTTGTAAATTTATTTCGTGAGACCAATGTGGGGAATGTGTTTATTCCCATAATCTGTTCTTCTGACAGTGGCGTGTTTTTAAATCTTGGTATGTTCTCTGCAGTAGGTGTCAGTATTTGCTGCAGATGTCTTCCCTGCAGCTGTATGTCTGGGTTTTTCCTTCCTTGTTATCGTCATGGGGCATCACTGCTCCCCCTGGAACAGGCTTCTGGGTACGTCTCATGAAGCCCCACTGTTTCATGTGGAGTCATGTCGTGGCGCGCCTCTCAGAATAATGCTCTGAATGTTCACGCGTGCAAATCGAAGATAAACGTCTGAGGTTGATTTAAGTACCTAGTCCTCGGCAATAACAGTACAGAAATATTTCCCTTCAAATCCAGTGGGTTCTCCCTGCATTTTGAGGGAAGGGGGTTCACACGTGTCTGTTGATCTAAGTTCCCACAGGTGCTAATGAGAGCTGGGACTGCTGTGGGCCTCCTCCTGCCATGCTGTTCTCTCTGGGGCCAGGGGGCTGGGGGTGATGAGGGGGAAGTCTCTGGGGTATGTCAGCATTTCCTCTCTGTATTTTCTTCTATAAAAAGCTTGGTGAAGGTACTTATCTATTCTAGTTCGTCTTCAGTCCCAGAAAACAGGTTTAAATGCTTCCACAGAAGTTGGGAGAGTTTAGCAGAGAAATTACAACAAAGGCATCATTGCTGTTGCTAATATAAATATTCGTATTTACCTTCTTGTCTCAAGGAATAACGTGCAGCTGTAAATGATGAATGACATGTCACTGAGAGGGATTATTGAGCACTAGAACTTAGCTCAGCACCTTTCCCTTTGACTTCACACAAAACTGATGATCTGGGGTCTTGGAATCGCTCTTGTGTACCGCGTGGAACCCAAACCGTGACCCAGTGAAGCGTTTCTGCATGGTATTGCTGCCCAGCGGATGTACTGTGGGTGCTGTGGAGGGGGCTGGGCCTCCGCTCTGCGGACAGTACACTAAGTGTTGGCTTTGCCTGAAGTCAGCCATCTGGGGTGTGAGGGTGAGACCACCTCCTGCAGCGCTGTCAGGCATGGGACCCATGTGCTCACCTCACGTCTGCTGATGTGTGCGCAGCCCAGGGCTGCTGGTGATTGTTTTTCAGGTTTTCTTTCTCATTGATCCTACTCTTCAGATCTTTTAAAAAACCAGCTTTATGTTTTTACTGGGCAACTCAACTCACTATTTCCAATTTAGCTGCAACTTTTAAGAGAGAGGTTTTGCCTATACTCCTCATTTGAGAAAATGTGGCCTGTGCTTGGCCCACGCAGTAGCCCACCGAAGGAGTGTGTGCAGGGGTCCCCAGGGTCTCTGTGTCAGGACTGTGGCCTGTAGCCCACAGCTGCAGCCACCTCACATAGACAGAGGCTTCATGATCGTGTAGCTTCTAGAACTGTCCCCAGACTGACCCTGTGATAACACGATGAAGAAACCTCCCAAATAATTTTTCTGGAAAGGTAAACTCATCGTCTAGTGCTAAAACTTGGAAATGGTGGTCCTGCATTTTTTGTCATTTTGAAGGTAATGCAAAGCCCTGTTATGATCAGTATTCACATCTATGAAATGCAGTAGCATGAGACCGAAAGAGAAGGCATCTGTTTAAGAAGAGCTGTGAACGTGGACATCTTTCTCTAGTTTTAGTGTTTTCCTTTATTATAGTAGCATTTTCAGTTGCAATGAGAGTAATTTCAGTATACTCCTGAAGTGAATAACAATTTAGAACGTATGTAATCTGTGTTACCGAAAGTATATTCTTCTCAAGATTATTTGTCAGTCCAATAGTAATTTTTATTTCTGAAAGGAAAGCATTTGGTTATTTCAGAGGTTATAAATATTTGATTAAATGCATGTCCAAATACATTGATAATGATTTGATTTTTGATGTTGATAATTGTTCAGCAACAAAGTCAAAATGTGAGCAGTAATCTAGTATGTCATGTTCTTGCTCAGTTTATTAATCTCTGAATTCCATCTTGACTACTTTTTTTTTTAACCTTTTGTTCCCTTTGAGCACCGAAAGGAGTAACCTATCGAGCTTTTGCTGGAGGATGTTATAAATGAAAATTTAATGTCCATTCCATCAGCTTTGTCAACTGGGAGAAGTGGTGTGTGTGTGTGTGAGGATCATTTTGAAGAAATGGTATCTGTAGAGAAAGTTTTAAATCTCTTAGCCTCTGCCACAGAGTGGCATCAGTTTTCCCATGGGTTGTGTCTAAACCAGGTTTATGCTCCACTGTCTTGGCTGAATGATGAGAGCCCTGGAATTAGAGTTGTTTAACCTCAAAGACTGGCAGCCAAGGGCTAGGACTTGGTCCCTTTAAACCTTCCCATGGATGAAGCTGATGAACATTTTCACAGCTTTTTCAGTTTGCTTAACATACTGAGAATCTACTTTTATACGTGTAGTAGAAATAGGCCCTAAAGCCACTATATGGGGCACTTGTAAATTGGTTTACAATTTTAGCAATATTTTGCTTACTTAAAAGATTTTTTATAGATTTTTGAAAATTAGTGGTAGGGGTCTTTAACTTGAATTCACATTGCAACCTTGCAGGGCACTGTGGCCCTCACCCCGGGCTCCGTGTGACAGCTGCCCAGCCATGATGGAAAGGAATTATTTATTCTCTTTTTTAAAAGCTTGATGAGTACTTTTTATTCCTCTTTTTAAAATAAAAAAAATTCTGTTTATTTTGCCATGTAATTTTAGAATTCTAAAATTATATTAATTTGAAATCTAAAATACCTTTAAAAGGATAAACAAATTATTCTGGAAATTCATCAAATAATTCTTTTAAAAAAGACAAAATCAACAGAGGGTGTATTTATGAAGTTAGGAAGTTGTAGCCTGCATACAGCTACAATTTTATAGCTTGTTCTTATATACTTTTCCTATCATGGAATGGTATTAACGATTCAGATTTAATCAGCCCCCATATATGATGTTCTCACTTTTAAATAGACACTAGAAATAAAACCATATCCTCCAAACACAACAACTAAAAAGCCATAATACTTTACACAATTACATAAGCAGCTTTTAAACATTGGTTCATAAACTAAATCAAATAATTGCATTTATTGATTGAATATTTTAAACCTAAAAAACTAATTATCTTGTGAATGCATGTTTTTAAATAGTTTTTGCTTCTGAGAGACACTGCCATTTAAAACCCTTAGCACGAGGGTGAAGAACAGTGAAAAGGAGGAAAATACTAAAATAAATATACATTTATCCATGTATTGATATTAAATTGTCATTTCATTAGACTTGTTAATGTAAGGTCTTTCTGGATTAATTTATCATCCCACATTTTGATAAGACTGAAAAAGTATCTCTTGATACTTCAGTATATTCTCAGAAAAAAAATTATTTGAAGATTTTACTTTTTAAAGCAAAAGCAGTTGGTGACACTAAATAGAAATGGCAAAGTGTCAAATTACTTGTTTAGTTGAGGCCAATAGTTCTTTAGCTAAATATATAACTCTTTATAAATACATCCAGGAATAAAATTTATAAGCACACATCACTTAACCAGTTACAAAGAGAGCTAAAGGAATCTATAAATTTTGCATTTACAAGATCCTGCAACGAAGGCGTTGTAAGTTACTCTTTCTGGGCACCGCAGGTTCCAGCAGCACTGATGTTAAGGAAAACCGCAATCTGGACAACGTGTCCCCCAAGGATGGCGGCGCGCCTGGGCCTGGCGAGGGCTCTCAGCTCTCAAATGGGGGTGGTGGTGGCCCCAGCAGAAAGCGGCCCCTGGAGGAGGGCAGCAATGGCCACTCCAAGTACCGCCTGAAGAGAAGGAGGAAAACACCAGGGCCCGTCCTGCCCAAGAACGCCCTGATGCAGCTGAATGAGATCAAGCCTGGCTTGCAATATACGCTCCTGTCCCAGACTGGGCCCGTGCACGCTCCTTTGTTTGTTATGTCTGTGGAAGTGAATGGCCAGGTTTTTGAGGGCTCTGGTCCCACAAAGAAAAAGGCAAAACTCCATGCTGCTGAGAAGGCTTTGAGGTCTTTCGTTCAATTTCCTAATGCCTCTGAGGCCCACCTAGCCATGGGGAGGACCCTGTCTATCAACACAGACTTTACATCTGACCAGGCCGACTTCCCTGACACGCTCTTCAATGGTTTTGAAACTCCTGACAAGGCGGAGCCTCCCTTTTACGTGGGCTCCAATGGGGATGACTCCTTCAGTTCCAGCGGGGACCTCAGCTTGTCAGCCTCCCCGGTGCCTGCCAGCCTCGCCCAGCCTCCTCTCCCTGTCCCACCGCCATTCCCACCCCCAAGTGGGAAGAATCCCGTGATGATCTTGAATGAACTTCGCCCAGGGCTCAAGTATGACTTCCTCTCCGAGAGTGGAGAGAGCCATGCCAAGAGCTTCGTCATGTCTGTGGTCGTGGATGGTCAGTTCTTTGAAGGCTCGGGGAGAAACAAGAAGCTTGCCAAGGCCCGGGCTGCACAGTCTGCCCTGGCAGCCATTTTTAACTTGCGTTTGGATCAGACGCCATCTCGCCAGCCTATTCCCAGTGAGGGTCTTCAGTTGCATTTACCGCAGGTGAGGAACTGTGCTGCTGCTTGGAAGCGCGTGGTCGTTGCTCTTGGTAATGCTTCTAGACAGCGTTTCGTTTTCAGGGTTACTGTTGACTTTCCACCTTGACATCACTCTGTCCCCACCAGGAGGAGTTGCTGGTAAGTCTGGCTGCTAAGGCAGCCTTTCCTTGATTTTGATGGTCATGTGGTCACTGAGAAGCCGTCTGTATCCTAGTGCATGCTGGGTCCGTCGCAATGCAAGGCAAGACACCTGAGGCCCCGTCCACCAGGGCAGTGTTTACAACACTATCCATGACTCCCTTCCTGTTAGGCTACCCCCACGTGGCCCTCATCCCACAGCAAGCCTTTAGCAGGAGAGAGGGACGATGAGCCCAGTCTTTGAAACTTTGCCCCCAGTTCAGCAGCATTTTCCTTCAAAGATCTCATCCAGGAATCTCACATTCAAGATAAGTGACACTAGCCGGTCAATAGCTGAAAACCCTAGTCTGGGGTCAGGATGGCAGCCTCTGGGCTCCCACATGACTGGCTGCTGGCTGTTCACTGTTCCTAAGCTGAGGAGCCCAGGGAAGCAGAGGCTGAGCCAGCACAGCGGTGAGCACCTATGAGAGGGCAGGGAGGGAGGGGCCTCCAACAACTGGCCTAGGGCCTGCCAGTTGCCTGGGGCTCTACTTGGGATTTCCTACATGAGGTCTGTGAGGACTTCCCTGCTTGCCTGACTGGAGGTGGGCAACCACTCTTCCATTTGGTCTTCCCCTTCCTCCCCAGCCCAGTGAAATCAGGATGAAGGAAGGGGAAGTTCCAGGGTGGGTCAGATTGGCTTCCATGAAAGACAAAAAGTAAAGGAGAAAATAGCCTTTAGTTCTCATCTTTAAATCCTATAACTCTCTGATTATGTTTTGCTTCTCTTCCTGGAAATCCAGAATTCTTCTGGCATATTGCAAAAATTATTCTTTTGACCCTCTATTTATTCATTTATTCCTTTGTGTCAGAGTCTTCTTCACTTTGAAGATAACATGTGTACTACATTTGTGGCTTGTATTCTCCTGGGAGAATCCAACTATCTTATAGTTTCTTTTTTGCTGTTGGATATAATTAGAATAACCTTTGTGCAGTTGTAGTCCGAGATGCCCAGGAGTTCTGCTTTAAAGGAAGGAAATTTATTTTATTTTGCCTAAAGCAGCCAAATGCAACATTAGTTTAAAATAATATATTCAAGGTATTTCACTGATTTTTTTTTAACGAACCAAATACTTGCTTCCCTTATTAACCTCTTGTCAACATTGTTCATAATTATTAGTCCATTTGTACTTTTTCAAATCCGTGGTGCCAGATCCCATGTGATTTTTATTTTCAGGGTTACTCTTTGCTAAAATATTATAGCCTGAGTTCAAAATATTGTCTGATGTGACTTGTCTTCCCTTAATATTGACAGAGTGGCATATAAGACCATTGAAATGACATCGAATGCCGTGAATCCCAGATGTCTGGGCCTTGAGAGTGTAGACTGGGAGCACCTTAGGGGATGCAGATAGAAGCACCAGTATAGACGTCGGCCCTGCCTCCCTGGCTTGGCTGTATGCCTGCAGTGTCTTCTGTGTGGAGCAGGACCAGAGCCCCTGGCTTGGGAAGGCTAGAGGGGCATGTGTTGGTCTCCAGCCTGAGGGGAGGGGTGCAGGTAGGCAGGGCCATCTCAGCCCCCAAGGCCACTTACCTCTGGGCTCTGTAGGTGATGAACACCAGGTTCTAGACCTCATGTTCAGAACCACCAGAGCATGAGGGGATGGAGCTGCACTTCTAGTCTCTGCCATAGTGGACCCTGCCACCCTTGTGTCTTTGAAGCCCCCAGGGTAGCTCAGGAATGTGACATGTGTTCCTCCTAGGACAATGGTGGCCCTCCCAGAACCAGACCTCCTTATGGCTTTGTTGCTGGGCTCTATTGTCTTTCAACAGGAAATTTCAAAATGTGCATTCTAGGGTGGGTAGAAAACCCTCACTATTTCTAGAGTAACCCTTGAAGGACATAGGTCCGACATCCCTGCATGTCATTGCAGGTAAATGGTGCTGCCTGGGACTGTGTGGCATTGGTTTAACTCTTAAGAGCTGTTATTTTTGTTCTTATATCTGCCTCCCAAATTAAGAGGGGCGTCCTTCACTAACCATATAGGGTGAAACCAGTAATCCCCTCAAGGAGAGCTGAGCCCTGCCCATGTGCCTAACGCAGGCATCAGCCCCAGCCCCAGACCTTCCACCTGAGGCTCATCAGCCGCAGCTCAGACCTTCCACCTGAGGCTCATCAGCCCCAGCCCGGACCTTCCACCTGAGGCTCTTGGAACTCACTCTGTAGTTACATTTCTTCGCCTTTCTTTGAAAATTTGGAGATTCACCTAATCTTATATGAAACAGAAACTTTTATTTCCTCTGGCTTATCCCTAATCTTCTTATGACTTTTTCTTCTCTGTAAATTGGAATGCATTGCCCTTTCCCTCTGACACCCTGGCCATGTCCTGTGTTTCTGCCACAGCCTCAGTTCATTGCATCCACTCACCCCTGCAATGCAGATGCCACTGGCTGCGGGTGCACGAATCCTCTCTGTCCATCTCCACATGACTTGTCTTGAACACTGCCCTCTGGGACTCACTGGTATTTGCTGGTGCAATAATAAGAGAAAAACATCCTGACAGCTATCTTTTCTGTTCATTTCGGAAATATTTTATTAAGGATCAACCTGGGGATGCTGGGTTTTCCTGATGGTCATTTGATTTTCCAGACAAGTGTGATATTGGTGGGACATGAGTTGAAACTGGCTCTTAACACGCACCTCCCAGCAGACATCGTTTCCCCAGATGCCATGGGCTCATTATATCCAAGATAAACCAAATCCAGCAGACCATGTCCAAAATCCAACAAATGTGTCCGTTCTCAGAAGCACTTTCATAAAGGTGGTTGAGCATATACCCGTGCAGGTGTTCCGAGCGTCTGAGTGCTCCCCTCCCCGTGCTGTCCCTTGGTACATGATTATATTATACATTGTGCAGTCTGAGTGAGTGAGCAGAGCCAGAGTGCAATTGTGTGGAGAAGCCCCTCAGTGCCCCTTTGAGGGAGGTGCTGTGTGCAGCCTGTGGCTTCTTTCACTGGATCACATCTCTAAGCTGCCTCTTTCTCTTGCCTGTGATAACTGCACATCACCCTGGGCTGTGCTCCCAGCCACGTGTGGCCCTGGGACTGACTGTGCCACACCATGTGTGCATGTGAGAGAGGGCAACGGGGGTGGGAGGACCATGCTGCCTGGACGTAGGCATGGGCAGGTGGCCCTGAGCAAGCACTCTTGTCTCTGTTTGCCTCAGTTTCCTCCTGAGGGCTGGGATGCCCCACTGTGAGGATTGGAGGGGTGTTCGTGTGTGGCGCTCACACTCTACACTGACCCCACATGGGTGTAGTGAAGGACCCAGCTACAGCCTGGCAGGATCCTGGGGTGTCTGTTTCCAAGGAATGTTCTGGAAGAAACATACACACATACTTGTTTGCCAGATTTACCTGTGTGGTTTTCCAGGTGAGAAGCAGCCTGTGTCACTCCATAAGGGAGAGTCTATGCAGGCCTTCAGAGAGTGAGCCCTGCTCCCAGGTACACCTGGCCCCTAACCTGCATCTGTGCTTCCCACACAGGTTTTAGCTGATGCTGTCTCACGCCTGGTCCTGGGTAAGTTCGGTGACCTGACAGACAACTTCTCCTCCCCTCACGCTCGCAGAAAAGTGCTGGCTGGAGTTGTCATGACAACAGGTAACCATCTTGGTAATGTATGTAACTCTGCCTGTTTTCATGTCTGACAAATGTGAAGTGTTCTCAATCGAGAAAAACCACTGTGACATACCATTGGGAGATGGTTTCTTCTTTTCTTCTTCGAAATGTCTGCCATATGCAATTTTAGGAACTGCGTTTACGAACTTGTTTCCCAAAATGTTCATCTTTTTAACCTAAGTTTGTTTTATTTGGAGAAAGCATACTATATTAATTTTTATTTCTGTCATCTTCATCCTGTGAATGGCCTCACTCTGCTCTGGAAGGTGGCAGGGGCTTACTAATTTTTGCTTTATTTGAAAGTAGGGCCTATCTATTGTATTAGTTAATGGCAACGATGCCAGATAAATTTCTATGTGACTTCTTCTGGGGAGGGAGAAAGCTCTAGCCAGAGTAGAAAATCTGTGGGGGAAGAAAACGCAATTTAGAATGATAGCAAAAGCCCTGTTACATTCATCTAAAAGTTCCCAGTAGCAAAAGGAATCCCTGAATCCTTTTCCCACATCCCAGGAGTGAGAACACACAGCAGCATCTCTCTGTGGGTAACTCCTGGAAAAGGAAGCCACATCCTTGGCCAGTGCCTGGCTCCTCGGGGTGGAACAGGACTCAGGGAGAGGACCCCTGTCATGTGGGGCCGCCTCTGTGCCCACCATCTGCTCAGCCCAGCCTGGACAGCCGGATGCAGGAAGCTGGCCCTAGAGATCAGGGAAGGAGCTGGGGACAGTTTCTCTGTCTACATTCACCAGCCTGGAAGAAACTCCCAGTTCTCGGTATGTGAATGTCTTGTCCCTTCTCCCTGAAGGGTCA
The DNA here is from genome assembly GCA_963573385.1 of Cacajao melanocephalus. NCBI lineage: Eukaryota > Metazoa > Chordata > Mammalia > Primates > Pitheciidae > Cacajao > Cacajao melanocephalus. The sequence goes on from CAUYLG010015781.1 coordinate 127,217, forward strand.
CCTGTATCAGACTCTGCAGCCCTCTTCACTGACCCAGCTCTTGCTGTGCTGGGAAACCCAGCTGCTCTGCTCGTGACCCTTGTTTCCTTGCCGTGCCATGTCTGGGGAGGAAGAAGTACCCAAAAAGCATCTTGGGTTTCCGTTTCTATTTTAATGGTTTATACCTGTATTTTCTCACCCTTTTGTGTCTCTCCTTACTGCTATCTTCTACATTAGTCAAAGGTGAACACCACAACTACTGAATAGAGTAGTTCCCTAGGTAAGATTCCCTGCCTCTTCCAGTGACCGGGTGAGTGAGCTGGTTGTGTTCTTTCATCAGTTTTGCTTTTTTTTTTTTTTTTAAACTACCTTAGAAGAAGCTGATCACCTTCTGGGAGCATTTTACGTCCTAGAGTGTATTTCACTTGCTCAGAGCCATAATTTACATCTGAAGCCGGGACCATGGAGCACTTGGCGCTCCAGACAGTTGGTTCAGAGTCTCTCACTGGTTGAGTGGTCTTGGGCAGGTTTCAAGGCCTCTGTGCCTCAATTTCCTCATCTATACAGTGGAGACACTAGTAGCATGAGCCTCAGAGGACATGGTAGGAGTGCAGTGAGGACAGTTTACCTAACAGACATGGTGCATACCTGCTACCCAGTGTGTACACCACTGGTTCAGCTGCCGTGGATGTGAGTCTCCCCACAGGTGACTTCCAGGGTCCTTCATCATACCTCTGTCAGTGGTTTGTCTCACAAAGTTGAGACAGAGTGATCTGCCTATGGGAGATCACCACTCCTTATGATTTCACTCCCAGTATGGTTAAATGGTGACAGTTTACTAATGAAAGCATCACAAGTTAATTTTATTTTCCTTCTTCTTCCTCTGGGTGCCATTAACCCCTCCCTCCTAGCCTCTTTAGTACTTTGATATTTCATGTCAAGATTAATTACTAGACCAGAAAGTCCACCTTCCATAGTGTTGCCCACCTGTGTTCTAGTTTTGAGCACTCAAAAAGATGCTATTGCATTCCAGAGGGAATGCCTTCCACGAGTTTAGCATCTGTGCACTAAGTAGTGAGGATGGTTAGCTTTCCAGAAATATCACAAAGCCAGTCTTCAATAGGAGGTTGTTTGCAGTGCATACATTCGCTCAGTTAAAAAGTAGATGGTAAGAATATGCATGAAGATGAGCTTGAAAAGTGTTGGCCCCTGAAAAGTTAAGTCACTGAGAGCAATTGTCAGACCTCAGGAGCGCCGTTAGGCAAACATGACTGTGAATTTTAGAAAACAATGTCTCTTTTTTTTTATAGGCACAGATGTTAAAGACGCCAAGGTGATAAGTGTTTCTACAGGAACAAAATGTATTAATGGTGAATACATGAGTGATCGTGGCCTTGCGTTAAATGACTGCCATGCAGAAATAATATCTCGGAGGTCCTTGCTCAGATTTCTCTATACACAACTTGAGCTTTACTTAAAGTAAGTTTAGTGAACAAATAAGAACAGGAAGCTATTTTTTAAAAATACTCTCCTGTTAGAAAACATTGCAGAACCTTTCATTGTTTCTGTAATCATGGAAAAACTCTCAAAATAATAACTTTAATTAGTAACAATAAGGCTGGATCCCATTCTCTCATAATGCTCAACACACTTCTGCACACATACATACAATAACATAATATGGTCATAAATTTCAAGTCTGTGTTTAAGACTGTGTGATTTTGTTAAATGCAGTATAAATAGAAGTTCCTAAACTGCCAGGTAAAGATGGTCATGTTTATTCTAGTCACTGTGTCTAGAAAGAGCTAGTAATGTATCCAAACTGCTTGTCTTTACAAAGCCATTTCTTGTATGTGGTCTTTCTGTTCTGAAGTCATAAATTGGGACAAGGAAAGGTTACTCACATTTTGATGACATATCCATAATTGAGTGGACAAGAACTGTATTAATTACCCTAAACATGTAAAATAAATATTCCAGTTCAAACTTATCTTTCCCCTGTTGAAAATACCAGCCTCTGAAAATGATTTTAAACTATGATACACTAAAATTTCACCGCATACAGCTTTAAATGTTACTTTTGCAACTTTCCTTTCAGTAACAAAGATGATCAAAAAAGATCCATCTTTCAGAAATCAGAGCGAGGAGGGTTTAGGCTGAAGGATAATGTCCAGTTTCATCTATACATCAGCACTTCTCCCTGTGGAGATGCCAGAATCTTCTCACCACATGAGCCAATCCTAGAAGGTATGAGATGAGATTCTTCAACAAGCCAGTTTCTCAAGAAAATGTGTCTGTTTGTAGTTAACATTTGAAAGAACAAATATACATTAATCTCCGTTTTCCTTTTTTTTCCTTTTAATTTTAGCCTTGGATGTGAATCTAATAAGAGTCTCTATAAAAGCATGGATTTTTTCTTTCCAATTAATAACTTAATTAGAAAACTTTAATGAATGAAAAATGCTGATTGTAATTAACCAAGTAATTAGAATGGAGTGAGATATTGGATCAAAATTGTATCAGTATTTAAATTTGGGTAATAAGTATCTGTAAAGCAGAGGTGTGTGTCATCCTTCATATTTCTGATGAATTGTAATTTGCTAAATGTGTAATGAAAGTATTTATTTGACTGATATTTCAGAAGCAGATAGACACTAATGAAAAGGGAAGTCACTGTTATGATCATGTTTTGTTCCATCCTTCTTTACATTTGAGGTTAGCACTTCCGTTTTTAGTATTTTATGTCCACATCCCTCTCCTAAGTTCTTAGGCATTGTTTATTCCAAATAGAATGTTTTGTTATACTACTTTCCTTAATTATAAAAGCAACAGGCACACTCACCGTGGAAAATTGCTGAATATTTTTAAAATGTAAGAAAGAACATTAAAATCACCCATATTCATGTCACCCAGAGATATTCACTGTGGATGTTTTACCATACTTTCCATGTGTTTATTTCTGCATCTGTCTAGATTTATTTTTGAAATTTTAAAAATACTAAGGGAAAAGCATAACAAACACCCAAGTATCCATCACCCAGAATTAGCAAATGTTAGCATTTTGTCCTGTTTGCTTCAGCTCATTTTCAGTGATAGAAAAAATCCTTTCAGTTAAAGTGAACACCCTCTGTTTCCCCACATCCCTTGAAGACCATTTTGTGAATTTGCTTTGTGTTATGTCCTTCCTACTCAATTTTATATACTTCTTTTTTTTTTTTGAGACAGGGTCTCGCTCTGTCACTCAGGCTGGAGTGCAGTGGTGCAGTCATGGCTCACTGCAGCCTCGACCTCCTGGGCTCTTAAGAGATCCTCTCACCTCAACTTTCCCAAGGAAAGCAGCTGGGACTACAGGCATGTGCCACCATACCTGGCTAATTTTTATAGTTTTTGTAGAGATGGGGTTTCACAGTGTTGTCCAGGCTGATCTTAAACTCCTGGGCTCAAGCAGTCCACCTGCCTCAGCATCCCAAAGTGCTGAGATTACAGGCATGAGCCGCTGTGCCTAGCCTCTCTGTTTCACACATGTACTTTGTATGTGTATTTTGTATGTATGGCATATATATATTGCATTTATATGCACAACTATATTTTAAATTTATAAGGAATTGTTAGATGTGCTTTTTAATAAATCAGATGGTTTACTACCTGCGGGGTTTTAACTCTTTTTCTCTCTTAGAACCAGCAGATAGACACCCAAATCGTAAAGCAAGAGGACAGCTGCGGACCAAAATAGAGTCTGGTGAGGGGACGATTCCAGTGCGCTCCAATGCGAGCATCCAAACTTGGGATGGGGTGCTGCAAGGGGAGCGGCTGCTGACCATGTCCTGCAGTGACAAGATTGCACGGTAAGGGGCAGGGCTCCCTGTGGCCGCTTCCCTGCACACGGGATTCACCCGTGCTGTTTGTCAACCTTCCTTTTCCACAATGATTTGGATTTTGTCCCCATATCCCACTCAGGTGCTCCACAATATTCTTTGAAGTACTGAGGTTCTAAACAGGTGCTGCTGGGACCCCCATGAGGGGCAACAGAAGGACCTATACACAGGAGGCTCCGCACTTGTCACATTCCTATCCTTTAAAACAGGCATCTCAGAGGTTACCACCTATTTTTAACGTGGGCTTCTGGGTTAAACTGATGTTTTTAGAGTGGGCTACAGGCCATGACATTTGAAAACTATTTGCTTCTCCTCATTAGTAGTAAGTGCAACTTCAGTGGTCACATTCATCATTCATTAACATTTTAGGTAGTTGATATTTGCATTTTAAAAGTAATGCAAACTCTGTCACAGGCCTTGTGTTCTAAGCACAGAGTGTCCCCAGCCATTCTGTGTCTGGGTGTGGGTTAGGCTTAGATGCACGCTCTGCAAGCACACTTCTGTAGTCAGGAGGGGCCTGGGAGATATACATCCTTCAGAGGCCTGTATCAGAGCAGTTATAGAAAACCCGCTTCTACAGATAGCATCAGTTCCAGTAGTTCTTTGTTTTTATTTTTAAACTATTTATTTGGGAACAAAATGTATCATAAGCAGATTGTAGAAAGCATACAATGATAAAGTTAAAAACCTCACTCTTCAGAGCCCTGCCGTGGTACCCATAGTGAACGGGTTTTGACTATCCATCCAGAAGGTGTCAAAATGGACATATACGCATGTGGACATGCACATCTTTTCATTGTTTGTGTGCCCTTTGTGTAGATTTCCTTCAGTGGGTCTTGTCAGGAAACCTCAAGTACAGGGAACTGGACTAATCATACACTCTGGGCCATTGCCCACAGCCCAGGTGACCACTGTGACGTGTTTACTTACCAGTCCACCTCCACATGTGCAGACATCAACTTTGTGTGTGTGTGTGTGTGTGTGTGTGTGTGTGTGGTGTCTTCTCGAAAAATACACTGTAGAATTATTTTGGGTGTTTATGTATATGTTGTTAATGTACAGAAACAGTGTTATGCTGTAAATCCTCTCTGTTTCTTACATTTTTGGAGCTATTTCTGTTGCTCTAACCAACAGCTAGTTCACTACTGACTTTTGCATAGTCAAGGGCCATTTCCTCTAACTCCCTTCTACATGTAGCCCTGAATATCTTTCAACTTATGCAAACTCCAACACGGTATTATAGACTTTGCTAGAGTTCCTTGGGGCATAGATTCAGGAGTTATGCACATATATAACTTCACAGAATAATATCAGATTGCATCCCAGAGCAGTCACACTAGTTGACACTTACACCAACAGTTCATTAGTTTCTCCCACATTTTATAAACTGATATCTTCATAGTTTCAATTTTTATTTCTCTTATCACTAGGAATGTTGAGCATCTCTTCAATTACATATTAACTGTTCGTCTTACGCCTTCTTTGAGTTGTCTGTTAATATCCTTTGTTCATTTGCCTTTTGGATCTGAGGTCTTTTTCCTCTCGATTTGCAGAGTTCCTTTTATAGTTTATATTGTAATCCTTAGCCCTTTGAGAAGATGCAGTTTCTTCTCTAAGTCCTTTCCCCCTTGAGTAGTCTTGTCACCCTGTTGAATATCATTTTAACATATACACCAGGGTTTATTACTGTGCTCTGTTCTATTCCATATGTCTATTCTTTATGCCAGCATCATGCTGTTTTGATTACTGTAGCTTTGTAATATGTTTTGAAATTAGGAAATTTGAATCCTCCAACTTTATTCTTCTTTTTCAAAATTGTTCTGGCTATCCAGGGTCTCCTGAGATTTCATAAAAATTTTGGATGAATTTTTTCAAAAAATGCCATTGTTATTTTGATAGGGATTATGTTGACTCTATAGATTGCTTTGGTTAATATGGACATCTTAACAATATTAAGTCTTATAACTCATGAACATGGGATATATTTCCATTTATTTGTATCTCCCTTCATTTCTTTCGGTAATGTTTTATAATTTTTATTGTATAAGCCATTCACCCCCTTAGTTAGGCTTATTACTAAGTAATTTATTCTTTTCTATGCTATTGTAAATTTTTCTTAATTCCCTTTTCAGATCATTCATTGCATTGTTAGTGCATGGAAATGCAACTGATTTTCACATGTTGATTTTGCTGAATTTGTTTATTATTTAAACAATTTTTGTGGAATCTTTAGGGTTTTCTACATATAAAATTATGTCATCTGCAAACAGATATAATTTACTTTTTCGTTTTCATTTTGGATGCCCTTTATTTCTTTTTCATGCCTCATTACTCTGGCTAGAACTTCTAATACTGTGTTGAATAGAAGTGGCAAAAGTGGGCATCCTTGCATTGTACCTGATCTTAGAGGAACAATTCTCAGTCTTTCACCATTGAGTACAGTATTAACTGTGGAAATTTCGTAAATGGTCTTTATTATTTGGAGTTAGCTTCCTTCTACTCCTAGTTTGTTGAGTGTATTTGTTATTATTATGAAAGGGTGTTAAATCTTGGCAAATGCTTTTTCTGCATCAATTGAGATTATCGTGTGGTTTTTGCCCTGCATTCAGTTAATATAATGTATTATATTAATTGAGTTTCATATATTTAACCATCCTTGCATTCCAGGAGTAACTCTTACCTCATCATGATGTGTAATCCTTTTAATGTGCTGTTGAATTTGGTTTGTTGAGAATTTTTGCGTCAATAGTCATCAGAGATACTGGTCTGTATTTTTTAAATTCTTCTTTGTATCTTTGGCTTTGATATCAGGGTAATGCAGGCATTATAGAATGAGCCTGGAAATGTTCTCTTTAGTTTTTTGGAAGAGTTTCAGGATTAGTGTTAATTATTCTCAAATATTTGGTAGAATTCTCTAGTGAAACCATTAGGTCCTGGGCTTTTGTATTTTTGTTTTTGAGATGGAGTCTCGCTCTATCACCCAGGCTGGGGTGCAGTGGCATGATCTCGGCTCACTGCAACTTCCACCTCCCAGGTTCAAATGATTCTCCTGCCTCAGCCTTCTGAGTAGCTGGGGTTTCGGATGCCCACCACCACACCCAGCTAATTTTTGTACTGCTAGTAGAGATGGAGTTTCACCATGTTGGTCAGGCTGATCTCGAACTCCTGACCTCAGTTGATCCACCTGCCTTGGCCTCCCAAAGTGCTGGGATTACAGGCATGAGCCACTGTGCCCAGCCATGGGCTTTTTTTATTGGGAAATTTTTGATTACTGACACAATATTCTTATCCATTAATGGTTTGAATGAATTACTTTCCATATTCATTATTCCTGCTATCATTGGTTACCATTTGCATGGAATATCTTCTTCCATTCTTTCACTTTCAGCTTGTGTATCTTTAGATCCAAAATGAGTTTCTGATAGACAATAATACGTAGTTGAATCCTGTCTTTTTTTTTTTTTAATCCATTTACCCAATCTATCTTTTGACTGGTGAGTTTATTCATTGACGTTTAAAGTAATCACTGATAGAGAAGACTTACTATATTGCCATTTTGTTGTTTTCTGTATGCTTGTAGCTTTTTGCTTGTTTTTTCCTTATTCTCTTACTGCCTTCCTTTGTGTTTATTTTATCATTTTTTCTAATGATAGGTACATTAGTGTGTTTTCACACTGCTGATAAAGACATACTGGAGACTGGGCAATTTACAAAAGAAAGAAGTTTAATGGACTCACAGTTCCACCTAGGTGGGGAGGCCTCACAATCATGGCAGAAGGTGAAAGGCACATCTCACATGGTGGCAGACAAAAGAGAGCTTGTGCAGGGAAATTCCCCTTTATAAAACCATCACATCTCATGATACTTATTCACTGTCATGAGAATAGCATGGGAAAGACCCACTCCTGATTCAGTTACCTCCCACTGGGTCCCTCCAACAACACATAGGAATCGTGGGAGCTACAGTTCAAAATGAGATTTGGGTGGGGACACAGCCAAACCATATCAATAGGATTTGTTTTTTTTTTTCCTTTTGTCTTCTTAGTGTACAGAATCTCATTTCTTTTTGTGTATATTCTACAGGTATTTGCTTTGTGGTTACCATTGCAATTACATAATACATCTTTAAATTATAGCATGTTATTTTAACTGAAACTTCAATTACATAGTAAAACTTCTTTACTTCTGCCCCTTCACATTTTGTTATTGATTTCACAAATTACATCTTCATATATTATATATCCCTTAATATAGATTATAGTTTTGATGTTTTTGTCATTTAAATGTTATGCACCAAAATTACAATAGTATTGGTTACTGTATTTGTTCATGTGCCTCCCTTTACAGGAGAACCTTATATTTTCATACAGCTTAATGTTGCTGTTTACTGTCTTTTTATTTCAACTTGAAGGACTCCCTTTAGCATTTCTTGTAAAGCAGGCTAGTGGTAATGTACTCCTCTACTTTTGTTTATCTGGAAAAGTCTTAATTTCTTCTTTATTTTTGAAGGACAGTTTTGCCAGATAAAGCATTCTTGGTTGACATGACAGGGTTGCTTTTTTTTTTTTTTTTTTTAATCTTTCAGCACTTAAAATATATCATTCCACTCCCTTCTGACTTGCAGAGTTTTTTCTGAGAAAGCCACTGATCTTATGAATGCTCCCTTGTATGTGACCAATGGCTTTTCACTTGATGCTTTTAAGATTCTCCTTCTTCACTTTAGACAGTTTGATCGGAATGTATCTTAGTGTGGTTCTCCTTGAATTTATCCGTATTTCATTTCTTTGAGCTTGAACTTGTATGGTCCATTTCTTTCCACAGATTTGGGAAATTTTTAGCTATTATTTCTTCAAATAGGCTCTTAGCCCTTTTCTCTCCCTCTTCTCCTTTTGCTATTCCTAGAATACTTGTATCAGTCTGCTTGATAGTATTCCATAAGTCCCTTAGTCTCTCTTCACTTTTCTTTTCTTTTTGCTCCTGTGACTCAGTGATTTCAAAAAAAGACAGTGACCCGTCTTCTTTTATCTACCTCATCAAGTCTCCTGTTGAATGCCTCTAATGAATTTTTCAATTTAGTTATTGTATTTTTCAGCTCCAGAATGTTTGTTTGGGTCACTTTTATGCTAATATCTTTTTGTTGATATGCTCATCTTGCTCTTGCTAAGTTTTTCTTATTTTGTTTAGTTGTCTGTCTGTGTTCTCTTTTAGCTCATTAGGCATATTTATGGCAGTTATTTTAAATTTTTTGTTAGCTCATAGATCTGCATTTCTTTAGGGTCAGTTTCTGGAAATTTACTTTTGGTCCTTTGGTTGGGCCATGTTTTTCTGTTTCTTACATGCCTTGTTTGTGTGCTTTGCTGAGATCTGGCCATTTGAAAAAAGAACTTCTCCCAGTCTTTGCATACTGGCTATGTACAGAGGAAGTTCTCCATCAATAAGCTAGCTAAAAAATCTAGGACCTCTTAGGCTTTTTCTTATTTCCTGTTCCTCCTGGTGTCTTCCTGGAAAACTAGCTCTAATGTGCTGCTTATCTCTGTTTTTAGTGGCTCCCAAACTCTGGCACCAGTCTCATCACTGAGTCTGATGAGACTCGGGCAAGACAGAAACCAGTCCTTTGGGCAGGCTCCAGGCAAGCCAGAACATTGGACTAATGATCCACTCTTTTATTTCCATCCAAAGAGAAGAGCCCCAATATGGGGGCTTCCTGCCAGTTAGTCTGCACCTTGCTGTGTAGGGAAAGGGGCGCAAACAGGCATGCCAAACACTGTGAAACTTCCTATCCCTTTCTTTGCAGTCTCTTCCTAGTTTTACAATGGCCTGGGTACTGTAGCTTCTCAGTTGGTCTCCAGAGCTCTCACAGAGCCATTCTAGTCTATATATTGTTGTTAACTTAGTGTCTCTATGGTGTCTCTGTGGGGGAAAGAAGGCCTGTAACTTCCTAGACTGCCATCTTGTTGAAGTCATAGTCCAAACACCATTGGTTTTTTAATGTTAACCTTATGGCCAGCAACTTAACTCACTTCTTATTCCATTTATATTTTCCTGGTTGTTCTTGAATTTTCCAAGTCACAGTCTGTAGATATTGACCGTTCTATAGCTTCTTTTGTTATACCAGTATTCCTTTTCTTTATTTGTGCTGTCCAGGACCTTGGATGATGTTACAACAGTGTTCATGTTTTGTTCCTGAATCTCAGAGAGATTGTGAGTGAAGTTTCTCCATGACATACAGTTCTTGATATAGGGTTTTAGTAGGTAGCCTTCATCATGCTAGGAAAGTTCTATTCCTATTGTCTTAGAGCCTTTTTATTATCATGTTGATATGTAACTTTATGAAATGTTTTATCTATGCCCATTTTTAATTATGGTAAATAATAGCTTTCCTGATGTTGACCATCATTTTTGCATTTTTGACATAAACTTTATTTTTTTATAGTCACTTATTGTTTTAACATCCTATTTGATTTGGATGACGGATATTTGACTTAGGATTTTTGTTTATAAGTTAAATAGGCCTGTGATTTTTCTAAAATTTTTAACCGTTCTTATCTGAACAGTTAATGTGTTTGTCTTCTTGTTCTCCTTTCTAAAGCCTCTTCTATGAGACAGCAGTGCATAGAACCCAAGAGTGAAACTGTCCAGTCCTTATGGGGTTTTTTTGTAGTTATCTTCATGGTCATCCTCATCATTTTGGCAGGAGAGAAATCTAGATATCTTAGTTGTAATTTCAGGTCCTTTTCTAGCTACTAGTTTCTTAAATTTTTGTTTCTTCTAGTACAAATTTTTAGCTTTCATATTATAATAGGAATTTATCTAGAATTTGAAGATTTGAGGCTGGTTTGAAATAAGCCAGTCGATTGTGGCATTCAGGCAGAGAAAGTGGATCTATAATTAGAGAATAGGGTAGTGATGGGAAGAGAATGAGAACTAAAAAAAGTCAGCTAATGCAGTCAGAAAGAATGCTAGAATTTTACTATAGTAGAGCTATAACAATTTCTGTGGTTATGGCTTCAAAGAGAAGGTATGGGAAGGAGTATCCAAATAAAGTGGACATTTAAAAATTACGGTGTATTGCATTTTACAAAGATAGCCCCACCCCAATGCCTCTCATCTAAAATCCTCTCCATCCTCTCCAACAATGTGATGTTGCCCATCAAGAGGTGATGTCTCTGTCTCATTCCCCTGAATCTGAGCCTGCCGCGTGACTGCTTTGATAAGAGAATAGGTGGAAGTCATGCAGTACCATTTCTGGGCATAGCCTTAATTTGCCTGGCAGCTTCCATTTCCCGCCTCTTGGTGGCAGTCACCATGTGAGAGTTGTGACTACCTTGAGGCCATTGGGCTACGAGAAGCTATCCCTCCATGTAGAGAGGCCCTGGAAGAGGAGATGCCACTTGAAGACAGAGAGAGGGCAAGGAACCGTGAAACACCAAATGTAAGAAAAGAGTTCACCCGGGAAATGGAAGAGAGAAGACAAAATTACCAATATCAGGAGTGCGAGAGGTGAAATTACCACAAATGCTGCAGATGCTACAAGGATTGCAAAGATAAATTATAAGCAAGGCTATGCCAATAAATTTGACAATTTAGATAAAATGGACATATTTCCTGAAAGACACATACTAGCAAAGCTCACTTAAGAAGAAATAGCTAAACTTGAGTCATCTATATGTATTAAAGAAAAGGAATTGTAATTTAAGGCCTTTTCCGCCAAAAATGACAACAAAAGAAAAATCCCAAGCTCAGATGGCTTCACTATTGAATTCCAAACATTTAAGGAAGAAATACCCATTTTGCACAAAATGTTCAAAAATTGAAGTGAAAGAAATACTTCCCAACTCATTCTGCAAGGCCAGCATTTCCCTGATTCCAAAACCAGATGAAGATACTGCAAGAAAATAAAACTACATGTCAAAATGTGTCATGAATGTAGACCCAAAGGTCTAGAAAAGCTTTAGCAAACCAAATATAGCATCATGACCAAGCAGGGGTTATCCCAGGAATTCCAAGATATATGAAACGTTTGAAAATCAATATAATTCACCATATTAACAAACTAAAAAAGACACTGAAAAGGCATTTTGCAAAATCCAACATGTTTTCCTCATAAAAACTCATAGCAAAATAGAAATAGAAGGAAACCTTCTCAACCTGATAAAGGAAATGTATGAAAAATCTGCATGTAATGTCAGTCTTAACAGGGAAAGACTGAATATGTTTCCCTAAGATCAGGAACAAAACAAGATCATCTGTTCTCTTCACTTGCGTTCAACAATATATTGGAAATTCCAGCTAGTGCAGTAAGGTTCTAAGAAATCAGAGGTATCCATATTGAAACGGAAAAAGTAAAACTGTCTTTATTTGCAGACATACTTGTCTATGTAGAAAATGAGATTGATATTTTACAAAGCTATTAGGATGAATGACTTTAGCATTGTTGCAGAATATAAGTTGCAAAATACAAAATCAGTTATATTTTTTACACCTGCAACAAACAGTTGAAATTGAAATGTGCAAAGCAATACACTGAATGCTGTATATTGAAAACGATACTACATTGCCTAGAGAAATTAAAGAACTAAATAAATGGCGAAATACATCATGGTCATTAGTTGGAAAACTCAGTATTGTCAGGATGTCAGTTTTCACCAGATTGATCTATAGATTCAGTGCAATGCTAATCAAAATCTCAACAGGACTTTTTGGAGACATTGACAAACTGATTCTAAAATCCATATGGAAATGCAAAGGGCATAGAATAGTCAAAACAACTTTCAAAAGGAAGAACAAAGTCAAAAGGCTAATATTACCTGATTTCAAGATAGTAATTAAGAAAGTATGGTTTTGGCATAAAGATAAGTACACAAACAACTGATTCTTTATTATTTAGAGCAGTTTTAGGTTCATAGGAAAATTGAGTGGTGGATACAGAATTTCCCATATACCCACTGCCCTCACATATGCATAGCCTCCCCCCATTATCAGGATCTCCCACTATGGTGCTACATTTGTCATAGTTGAAGAAGCTACATGGACATATCATCATTACCCAGAGCCCACAGTTTACATCAGGGCTCACTCTTGATGTTGCACATTCTCTCGCTTTGGACAAATTTATAATGACCTGTATCCACCATCACAGTGTGAGACCAGAGTAGTTTCGCTGCCCTAAAAATCCTCTGTACTCTGCCTGTTCATCCCTCTCACCTTCTAACCTCTGGCAACCACTAATCTTCTTAATATCTTTGTAGTTTTGCCTTTTCCATAATGTGATCTAGTTGGAATCATACAGTATGTAGCTTTTTCAGATTGGCTTTTTACACATAGTAATTTACATTCACGATTCTTTGATGCCTTTCCATGGCTTGATAGCTCATTACTTTTGAGTGATAAATAATATTTTGGATGTATCACAGTTTATTCATTCACTTGCTAAAGGTTCATTGCTTCCAAGCTTTGGCAGTTATGAATAAAGCAGCTATAAACATCTGTGCGCAGGTTTTTTGCGGACACGAGTTTTCAACTCCTTTAGGTAAGTGCCAAGGAACACAGTTGCTGGGTAGTATGGCGAGAGTGTGTTTAGTTTTGTCAGAAACTGCCAAACTGTCCTTCAGAGCGGCTGTATTGTTTTGCATTCCCACCAGCATGAATATTGTTCCACACTGTCACCAGTATTCAGTGTTGTCAGCAGTTCTGGATTTGGGCCATTCTAATAGGCATGTAGTAGTATCTCATTTTAATTTGCAGATTCCTAATGATATATGATATAGAGCATCTTTTCATGTGTTTATTTGCCATCTGTCTATCTTCTTGAATGAGGCATCTGTTAAATGTTTTGACCATTTTTTAATCGGGTTGTTCATTTTCTTATTGTTGAGTTTAGAAAGTTTTTGTATATTTGATTATAAGAGTTCTTTATAGATTTATAGGTTTATGAGATATGAAGTCCAGCAAAAGAGTTATTTATTTCATGAATTTTGCCTTTGGTGTTACATCTAAAAAGTCATCACCAAACCCAAGATCATCTAGATTTTCTCCTGTGTTATCTTCTAGGAGTTTTATAGTTTTGCATTTTACATATAGGTCTGTGACCTATTTTGAGTTAATTTTTGTGAAGGGTGTAAAACCTGTGCCTAGATTCTTTTTTTTTTTTTGCATGTTTATGTCTGTTTGTTCTAGCACTGTTTGTAGAAAAGACCACCTTTGGTCTGTTTTATTGTCTTTGCTCTTTTGTCAAAGATCAGTTGACTGTATTTATGTAGGTCTATTTCTTGACTTTTTATTCTGTTCCACTGATATATTTGTGTATTCTTTCACCAATACTATGCTGTCTTGATTACTCGAGCTTTATAGTAAGCCTTGAAGTCAGGTAATATTAGTACTCCAGCTTCATTCTGTTTTTTCAATATTGTGTTTGCTCTTCTGGATCTTTTCCCTTTTTATATCAGTGTTAGGAACAGTTCATCAGTATCTACAAGATAACTTGTTGGAATGTTGATTGGGATTGTATTGAATCTCTGTGTCAAGTTGGACAGAACTAACATTGAGTCTTTCTATCCATAAACATGGAATATCTATTTATTTGGTTCTTTGATTTCTTTCTTTGGAATTTTATAGTTTTCCTTATACACATCTTGTACATACTTTGTCTAGTTTATACCTAAATATTTTAGTTTTGGGGGTGTTAGCATAAATGATATTGTGTCTTTAATTTCAAATTCTTCTGTTCATTTTTGGTCACAATTAATTTTAGAGGCACAAAGGCAATTCAGTGGAAAAAGAATAGTCTTTTCAACAATGATGCTGGAAGAAGTGGATATCCCTGTGCAAAAAAAAAAAAAAAAAAAAAAAAAAACAAAAAAAAAAAAAAAAACCAAAACAATGGGGTTGAATTTAATTTTTTATGAAAAAAGTAAATTATTTTTAAAAATTATTGTATTTTAAAAATTTTTGCTGTATGATGTGTATATCCCTGTGAAAAAAAAAAAAAAAAAAAAAAAAAAAGCAAAAAACAACCAAGCAACCAAACCAATGGGCTTCACTTATATTTTGCACCATATACAAAGTGAATTTGTAATGGGCCGTAGACCTAAATGTACAAAAATTCTAGAAACAAACAGGCTAGGTAAGCTTTGTGACATTGAGTTAGGCAAGTTTTTAGCAACACCAAAAAAGACTTTACATAAAAGGAAAGACTGATCAAGTTTAAAAATTACTCCTTTCAAAAGACACTGTATAAACAGTGAGAAATAAACTCACAAACAGGGAGAAAATGTTTGCGAATCATGTATCTAATAAATGATTGGATAACCACAATCCACTAGGGATCCTTGCTGGGGCGTAGGGATGTTCCACGTCTTGACGAAGGGGATTTCACCCACATAAATGCAGAAGTCAGGGCTCATGGACCTGAACCCTTAATATCCAAGCCTTTTAGTGTATAGTGATTAGACTTTACCTCCAGGAAGAAAAAAGACAAGCTGATAGAACCTAGAACAAGGGATATTCTTAGAAGAGACAGCATGGGCGGGCCAAGAAATAGCAAATGGCCAGAAAAGTTGCCCAGAAAGAGCCCTGGTGGCCAGAATGATGCTGGTTGGCTGCAGCTCTTTCCCTGCTGTGGGAGAGTGGAGAGTGGGGAGCAGCCACCTCAGAGGGCTGGGTGGACGGGACCGAGTGGGGCTGAACCGTTTCTCTTACACAGGGCACAGTGGCAGACAGAGGGCCCAGGGCCATGGTAGGCTGAGGGGTGGGCAGCACAGCTCTGCAACTGGAGGTCACCAGGGTGTCCGTCCCACTGGCGGGCAGTTTGGCAGTGAACGCGGCCCCAGAGAGTTGTCTGCAGGACCACAGGGCAGGAGGCTCCCATGGGTTTGGCCACCTCACGGTGGTTACGTTGGCACAGGAGCCGTGGGAAGGAACAGGTCTCAGTTCTGATGACCGCGGCCTGTGTCCTCAGCTGCACAGAGCTGTGGGAACAAACAAGACTATCCAGAAGAGGACCAGCAGCCTGTCTGTCCTGTCTATTCAGAGACGCTGTGGCAGGGGGCGGGACCACTGTAAGCACAGGAGCAAGGATGGCTCTATTGTAGGGAAAAGGGGAGGCTGTGGGTATGTTCTGATGGAGGTACAGGGAAGCCAAGGTGGGCTCTGCAGAAGGTGGCCTCCCGTGCAGCTGTTGGAAGAACACAGGGGCATCTCTGGCTGGTCCTGGATTGGAAGCAGGAAGGGGTGGGCGTGGGGCAACCACTAGGAAGCTGCAGTCCTTCCTCAAAGCCTGGCCCACTGGGCCGAGTGCTGTGGAGGTTGTAGTTTGGCTCAGAGTAGTTCTCCTGCCCTGTGTGGTCTGGCTGACGTCTGTCTGCAGCTTAGTCTCTCAGGCCAGGCCAGACCCTTTACTGGATGAGGGGACAGATCAGATGGTAGCACTCTGGACTGTTGCTAAAGAAATGGTGTGAGGAAAACAAAAGAGGAAGAAGGCCAGGCACAGATGCCTAGACCCAGGTCAGTGAGTCCGAGGCCATGGGACACCTGCAGGTTCCTCGGGGGTCAGCCAGACACACTTCACAGAGCACGCTGTGAGTGGGACCCTTCCCATGGGGTTCACAGGACAGGTGGCTGTGGGCACGTAATGGGCATCTCTGGGAGACGTCCTGCCTGCAGTCTTCGCAGAGCTTTACTTGCCTTAGTTGCATGGATGCTGACTGCCTGACACCCTCTCGCTGGCACTAGGCGATTTCATCCTGGTGAAGTCCTCCCAGCTGTCCTTTGTGAGGCACATTGGTGGGAGCTGGTGCCACACCATTTCCCACCCAGGGCCTCTGCAGAGCTGTAGACACTCCTGGAATTCTCTTACAAAGCATGTGTTCAGAATTAATGACTCCTAACAAATGTAGGTTTCAGCAGGATCTGCTTTAAAGTTTGCCCAGAAGACTGAATTCAGCTTAAAGATGCTCTAAGTTCGTGGAGGCTTCTAATCTATAGAAAAAAGGGGCCTATGTTTCTTATAGGCATTGGATCATTTCATGCTTTTTCTGTAAGTTAGGGAAGCCTGCATTTTCATTTCCATTTTGGAAGGTAGAAGGAACGTGTCATAGGAATTGGAGGATTCGTCCATTCGACAAATATTTATTGATCTTCTGTATGAGCCAGATATATATTGCAAGTGCTGGGTTAGGTCAGTAAAGAAGGCAGACAAAAACTTCAAAAACTTCTTACTGCACTGGAGTAGGATGAGGGCAGAGAGCCCAACATGGATCTGTAAATTGCGTGGAGATCAGAATGGGGGTGGAGGGCTCAGGCGGCAGGTAAGGGAAGCCTCCCTCAGAAGCGCTTTTGTACAGGGACCTAAAGTGGGGCAGCCATGGCTGCCTCTGGGATGGGTGTTCCAGCTGATGAAGCTGTGGACAAAAGCTCTGGGCAAGCAGCAAGGAGGCCCTGAGCGTGGCCAGAAGCTGGGGACAGGTGCAGGGTGAGAGGTGACAGGGCCGAGGGATCCAGCCAGAGGACTGCCGACATTTTTTTGGGAACCATTGGACTGTTTTGTGCCGAGGAATGGCCTGTGCTGGCCCACGTGTTCACAGGGGCCAAGAGGAGAGGGCTTGAGGCAGGCACCAGGTTCCCCTTAGGAGAGGGCGCCATGACATAGGCAGGGTGGCATGACTTGACCTATGGTCTAGCAGTAGCCATGGCCAGAAGTCAGGTCCCACATCTCTTCTAAAAGTGGATCCCAGGGCATCTGCCGATAACTACTGTGACAGGGAGAGACGGGGTGAGGGTGACCCCAGGGTGGGGACTAAGCAGCTGGAAGTCAGCGCTGGGGCAGATCCAGAACGGGGCTTAGACAGGTGAGGTTGGCGGCTGTTTGTCTTGTGCTGCCTGCCCTACCCCACTTGTCAGCTCTGCCCCGCTAGGCTCTTGCGGGGCCCTGGAGCAGCCCTGAGACTTCAGGCCTCCAAATACAACTGTGAGCATTGTCAGGCAGGGGCTGTGCTGTGGAGTGAGGGAGGGAGGGGGTACATGAAGGCTGGTTCCAGCCTGCGCGTTAGCCTCCTCCAATCTCAAGTCCTGCCACCTCCCCAGATCTAAGCCCAAATGTTTCTCACCTGCCCTGGCTGTGTCCCCACCGCCCAGTCAGCCCTCATTTCCGACCTGTGCTGCTGAGCATCTTCCCTTGCAGCCACACTGCTGATGTCACTTAATAAAACGCACAATTGCCAGTCTCTCCCCCAAGACACTTCCTTGAAATTAGATTGGCCCACTGGCTTGCCAGAAGTCCTCCAGAGGCCTCTCTCTGCCCTCTCAATACCACCCCATCTCTCATCAGGCTCCTGGCTGCTCGGGGTCCCCTGCCCATCTGCCCTGGCTGCCCTTGCTGCTCCCCAGGCTGGGACATGCCTTCCTCCATCAGCCTCACAGCCCCCCTCCACCCCACTTTGGGCTAAGCTTCAGGGTCACCCCAGGAGCATTCCTTGAAGTACATACACCCCTTTTTCTTTTTCACAGAACCCTGCCCTTTCTCCCATATTGATTTTACCTCAATTTATGGTTCTTCCTTTGTCTTTTCTTTGCATTATTGTTTAGCTCCTGGGCTGTGTCTCCCGCCAATACCTCAAACCCTGTATATGTAGCACCCAGCAAAAGGGGCTCCCGACACCACAACTCCCAGGCTGAGCACAGCATCTCTGCTGTTTGTGGGGCTCAGAAAGAGAAAACAGGCATATTGTGAAGGCACGTGTGTGTTCGAGCTGATAACAAATACCTAAGTTGCCGTTGGCATGCATGATTGGTGTCATGCAGGTCAGCCGTACATATGCAGCTGCTGTAATCCCCACACCCCATCTCCTTGTGCATTCACTGCCATTGTCCCTTGCAGAGGAACAGGAAATATGCAGTTTAATGTTTTCAAGGGCTCCTTTAAGAGCTACCATTTTTATAAGAAGTATAGTGGTCCCCGCTTACCTGTAGGAGATGTGTCTCAAGTCTCCCAGTAGACTCCTGAAACTGTCGACAGTACTGAACCCTGTATGTGCTGGTATTTTTCCTGTAAGTTCATACCTATAATAAAGTTTAATTTATAATTAGACACAGTAAGAGATGAACAGCAGTCAATAATAACAAAATTAGGGTGACTTGAACGCAAGCCCTGTGATGCTGTGATCATCACTCTGATCACCAAGACGGCTGCTCGTGGCCCAGGGGCATCTGCAGCGTGGACGGTTCTCATCCCAGGCTGGACAGCGCAAGATTTCCTCACGCTCCTCAGAACGGCTTACAACTGAAAGCCTGGAAGTGTTGATTTCCAGAATTTTTCGTTTGGTTTCTTGAGATCATGGTTGGCGGTGGGTGACTGAACCTCAGATGAGGAGGGCCTGCTGTCATGAAATAAACACGCAACTTCCTTTCTGGTGTTCCCACAGATTTCTCACAGGAAACATGGGGCTCACTGATCATGGGAAAACGCAATGGTGAAAAATCAGTGTAGAATGACTTTTACATCGATTTTTGTCTTTATGATCTTAAGCTGCTGAATCAGTCATGACTTTTCGTTGCCCTCCTCTTTTGATTGGCTGGGGTCCTGCAGAATTGCCATGCATCCCTGTAACCAGCAGGCTGGGCTGGGCGGCGTCAGCACTGAGTCTGAGCTCCCTCACGAGTACGCTCTCTTTTCCCTCCAGCTGGAACGTGGTGGGCATCCAGGGGTCCCTGCTCAGCATTTTCGTGGAGCCCATTTACTTCTCGAGCATCATCCTGGGCAGCCTCTATCACGGGGACCACCTTTCCAGGGCCATGTACCAGCGGATCTCCAACATAGAGGACCTGCCACCTCTCTACACCCTCAACAAGCCTTTGCTCAGTGGCAAGTATCTCTAGAATGTGCCCATTTCAGCTCTAGCTTGATTTTGCAATGTTTTAATCCTCATGATTGAGAAAAACACCACCTGAGCTACTCTGTGGCTATCAGAGAAACATCAGAGTTCTTCTAAAGGGACCCATGGTGATGTTTCTGGATCTCTCTGGGCCTTGTCCCTAGGGCCTTTTAAGTAAGTCCCTCTGTAAAATGAATCTCTTTTACTGGTCACAAACCTAGTCATTCATAGCAGAATTGATGGGCTCACACCGGTCATCTCAACACTTTGGGAAGCCAAGGCTAGTGGATTGCTTGAGCCCAGAAGTTCAAGACCAGCCTAGGAAACATGACGAAACCCCATCTCTACAAAAAATTAGCCAGATGAGGTGGGGCACACCTATGGTTCCAGCTACTTGGGAGGTTGAGGTGGGAGGATCACCTGAGGCCAAGAAGTCAAAAAGATTGCACCACTGCACTGTAGCCTGGGCAACAGAGTGAGACCCTATGAAAGAAAAAGGAAGGAAAGGAGGGAAAGGAAGGGAGGGAGGAGAGAGAGAGAAAGAGAAAGAAAGGGAGAGAGGCGGGGAGAGAGAGAGAAAAGGAAGAAAGAAAGGAGGGAAGGAAGCAAAGGAAGGAAGGAGGAAAAGAATGAAATTATGGCGGGGCTTGGTACCTGTATATTTTTCTTTCACTCAGGCAGTGTATTCATTCCTGTCTTGGCAGCAGAAACTCACAGACACCGAAAACTATGTCAGCATTGACTTTCCCAGACTAGCCATGAGCCAGGTCTCCTGGACATTAGCCCTCTCTTGGAGCCACCTGGTTGTCCACAGTGATGAGCTGTATGGAGCCTGCCCTGGGCTCCCTGGAGAGGCCCCGCTGGCTCTGAAAGGTGGTGACAAGTGTAACCGGGGGTACCAATGGCAGGCAAAGCCTGTCTCCCTGATGTCTGCACCTACCCTTGATTCCCTTCATTGCTGGTTTTTTTTTTTCTTTTTTTAGAATTTCAGTGGCTAACAGTAAAGTGAACAGGAGCTTTTGAATTCAAAGGTCCTAACTTCTAAGCTCACCTTTATTTAAAAGGACACAGTTAAGGTATTTTTATCTTTTTAAACATATAATTACTTCCTTTTTTAAAGCTCAAAACTAAAACCATAATCCTAACCTGAAACACGTTTATTTTGTTGTGTGTGTATATGTGTGTGTGTGCTGCCTCATTCTAGTGCTTGGCTACTAGCACGCCTTTAATTTGAGAAAAAGCAGTGTAGAATTTTATTTGAAAGCATGTCTGTCCGAGCACATGAAGGAGGCAGGGATGGGGAAAAAGAGTTGTCTTGAATTAAATTGTACGGCTCCCTAACTTAACCATTGTGTTTTAAGAAAAGCAAAATATATGGATAAAACTTGATGGTAAGTAAGGTGAAATTGTAGCATCAATGTCTTTTGAAGTATTTTGTTGTGTATTGGTGTATGAATTTCTCATGATTCAGAAAATAATATTCCCTCTTCGTTCTCTATCTTCTATACTTGAGGGAAGAGTGCTTTAATTTTAGTTGTCACTCATCTTTTATATTCATAGATACTTAAAACATTGCATGTGGAATATGGGATACATAGGTGATGCTCATAAATAGTTGTTAATTAGGGCCTTGTTGAATAGTGCCGAGTAAGCAATATCTCATCCATAACTAAAGTCTGCAAAGACAGGATCATTTTGCTAAAGAAATTTTCTAAGATATTGAAAGTAGAGCTCATTTATAAAAGACAAAGTATTTGTATCATATTTCACTTATGTGAAAAGCATCTATATCTGTTAGAAAAAAAACCTTGAAAAATAGTGTCTGTAAGATAGACTTCAAAGTTACTGATGTATCTATAAAGTATGTAACAAAAGAAGCTGCTGTTTCTCCTTTCCTCCCCAATATCATCTCTAATCTTAATAGCCTAGAACACATAACCAAACCTCTCCCTGGTCCCCACTGCAGGGGCTATGCCAAGCTGATTCAGCTGCAGCAGAGAGCCTGGGTTGGAGCCGTGAGGCTGCCCCTGGTCTGCTCTGCCTCCTTGGCAGCTTCTGTGTCTCAGGTTCTTCATGTGCCCAGTGGCAGGGATGGACCAGGCGCTGCTTGCAATCCTTCTGGACAAATGTGCCACTGTCCTATGAAAATGAAAGGACACCACTCTAGCTCCAGGAGGCAGAATGTTACTCAAATGCTGGGCCAATAAACCATGTCACCCTAGCACCGAAGTTTGTTTTCAAAATGCAAACGATTTGAAATATCTTATTTTTGGTAAATGCTTTATTTTGGAAATGGGTTTTTGTTGTTGTTTCCCTTAAGAGAGTTCAAATCAGCAAAGTAAGTAGCTTTGGAGAAGACACCTTTAGACCAGGAATCCTGTGAGTCAGCAGGACAGTATAGCAGGAAATGAGGTGAGCCAGAGGATCCAGCAGGAGGGGAGGGCTGATGCTCGTGCTTCAGAATTGAAGCTGAAAGCAAGTAATGCTGTGGGTGTGGCCAGAGACAGAAGGAACCAAACAAAAATCTGCAGGGGCCAACGTTGATGTCTTAATGGATTTGGGAGGTAACATTCTTCTCAAAGCTAAGCCCTCAAAACTTTATGAAAAGGAAAGTCTTACATTAAACCAGTGACCTGGACAGAGGAGCTACCAGGACATTGGCGCCCTTGCTGTGCGTCTCCTGTGTGTGTCACAGCTCACATCGTGTTTGTTACACTTGTCACTCACATTTGATTATAAAGGCCATTCCTGTGTTAAAAAGAGAGCCAGGTATGATGGTGCCTAGTGAATTGTAGTGTCTTTAGGGGGGAACAGAAATGGACATAAATGAATACAAAGAATTACTAAAACAAGATTACCTGAAACCTGGAGCAAATCAAAGTAAAAATGTAGGGATAGGGTGTTTCTTTCTTTTAAAAAAATAATACTGTCAGGATTAAAATGAGAAGAATTTGATTTTCATTTCACCCTGATCACTAGTTTTACTTTAAGAAAGCTTCAGGGCCAGGCGTGGTGGCTCACACCTATAATCCCAGCACTTTGGGAGGCGAAGGCGGGTAGATCACCTGAGGTCAGGAGTTCGAGACCAGCCTGAACAACATGGAGAAACCCCATCTCTACTAAGAAAAATACAAAATTAGCTGGGCTTGGTGGCAGGTCCCTGTAATCCTAGCTACTCGGGAGGCTGAGGCAGGAGAATTACTTGAATCCAGGAGGTGGAGGTTGTAGTGAGCCAAGATCACACCACTGACTCCAGCGAGACTCTGTCTCAAAAAAAAAAGTTTATTGGTGCCAAGCTGTGAAGTGTTTGCCTTTGCGGGCACACACACGTGGTAGCCCTGCTTGGCACCGAGGAAACAGAGGTCTCTCAGGCTTTCTCAGATCTTCTTTCAAATGAGTTTCACATCCAGCACTTGCAAGTTTCAGGACAATTCCAGCTTCTAATTTACATCCATCGATCCCCTGAGTGTGAGCTCCTTGACTGGTCCAGTTTGTTGTCCAAGGCTCACTATGAGAATCCAAGAAGAAAGAGTGGGCAAATGCCCCATGGGATGGCTCTGGGGCCGTTGTCGACAGACAGCCTGCGCTGGAGTCATTGAACCCTATACTATCCTGCTGGTTTTCGTGTTGAACATTGGCATGAACGTTAACAAACAAGGCTGCGTGGTGGGGGTAGGGTTCTCGTGAACAGCTTGCATTTAGGCATCTCTGCGAGGACAGCACAGGGATCTGAGGGGGCTGGCCGCAGGCCCAAGTGCGTGGCGGGAAGGAGGCGGGCACCAGCAGAGCTGCTGTCCGCCCAAGACCATCCAACACCATGGGCAGGAAGAGCAAGGGAAGCTGGTTTAATGAGGCCTTGGCTGGAGTGAGAGAGAAGAAACATCACTGTGAAAGTGAGAGAGACAGTGTGTGTGCGCGTATTCTCCAGGTAAGAGCAGGCGTCGGGGTTGTGGGAAAGAAGTGTCAGTAATGTCAATTTCCTCCTTGCCCTGGTTTCTAGGAGGAAGGAGTAAACGAGAACAGCCACTAAGCTTCGCTGCAAGTACAAAATCATTTTTTTCATCTTATAATTTTTCTTTGCATTTTACTTTTTGTTTTGTTTCTCCCCTTTAGTTTTGCTGTACTGATTAAATTGTCTTTCCTCTTTCTTCCCACTGGTGATTTTCAAGTTCTAAATCTTACTTCTAACCAGTGGTTACCTCAATTTTTTAAAACAAATATATTTAAATCACTGTGAAAAAATGTTGGCATCAGGAATTAATTAATATTTGTGAAGATCCAAACTTGGGAAAAGCTAAAATCTTGGGCTCATTTTTATTCCACACTCTTCCCATCGTCATCTTCCTAGATTCTGATGACATCATCTTGAGTTTTAGAAACTCATTCAATATTATGCTTTTTCTTTAAAGGCCTTTCTTAATAAGTCACACAGCCACATGAGCAACAGTTGTTTAGATGAAAATGTAAGGGCTCCTGGTTTCTCTTCTAACCAGTTTTCTGTAGCCAGTATCCCTGCCCTTAATTCCACATTCAGATTTATTTTTTGACTTTGCTGGAATGCATCCTTCATTGGGGTGATAGGGTGATTTCTTGGTTGGTTGGTTTTGTTTGATTTTGGAGAAGAGGCCTCTGTGGGTGGGGCTCTGGATCTTGACTTTACCTGGCCCTCGTCTGTGCTCCAGGTAGACTGAGAACTGCAGGTGTCTGGGCTCCATCCTTCCCCCACGGACACGTCAAGACTTCCATGTCACCCCTCCATTGTCACCCTTTGTCACAGAGCCAGTTTGAGTTTCTTTCCTTTCTAGAAAGTACCCCCTTCTTGTTTTCTGTATGGTAGCATTAAATTTATTTGTTTTCCTTAAAATTCAGACATCTCAGCAGATTAAGCCTAGGTGTGTGGCTAGTTTGTTGGGGTTTCTTTCCTACTCATTAAGCTGAACCGTCTGATCTGGATTGTTGAATCTTCACTTCCGAGAATTTCCTTCTGTTGTTTCACTTCTGCTAGAAGTGTATTCTCTACCCTTTCTGTTGTCTCTGAAAGTGCTGCTGAACAGAACTCACAGGGCTGCGACCAGTGTTTCTCCTCTCATCTGATGTGCTTTTTTGATGTGCGCTGCTTTCTCAGAGAATCCCTGACTCCTCTGTCACCATCTCAGGAGTGAACTGCTTTTCCCACGGAGCAGGCTCCCCAGGAGCTCGTGCCTGGCTCACCTTTCCTGCACCGTGGTCACCACATGGCTCCCGCTCTTGCTTTGGTTCTCCTTTCTGGGAATGACTCCATCTGGGGTTCCTCATCTCTGTTGGGTTTTCATTTCTCCTTTTGCATACTGGGATAACAACTTTCTAGTGATTAGAACTGTCTAGAGAAGAGTTTCCTGACGGGAACTCAGCTCCCCCTGACTGGAAGTGTTCAGGTTGGAATGGATGGACATGGTTGTTATGGACATGGTGGCAGGGGATCTGGTTGGAAGAACTAACCCACATGACCTCCAAGTGTCTTCTAAACTCAAGATTCTGGGAATACAGTTTGCTTGTTTTAAATTCTCTGAGTGGATGACTGTAATGGTAAAGTACAGTTACCTACCTTATCAATGACACCTTTGAAGGTGTTTAAAAATAATGAGTGTTATACTTCACTGACTACCATCCTCAGGCCATTTCCCAGGGCATGCATGTGCTCAAGTCAGGAGCCAGATTCTTACATGCATTGCTAAGTCTGCGCCCCAGTCCTATGGGCCAGGCTCATCATCAACCTTCACAGTGGAAGCAGCTGCAGCTGGCAGACACCGCAGGGCTTGCAGCCCACGGCTGTGTGCCACCGTCCATAGCACAAGTACAGCTTGAACCCACATCTGACCCTTCACCACCCCAAGCCTTGCCTCCTATGGAAGACAGAGAGGGCACCAGAGTGCCGTGTGGCTTCCCCGGAGCTGCTTCAGGAGAAGGAGAGCTGGCGGGATCACTGTGAGCCCCTCAGCTGCACTCCACCTGCTGCTCTCCTCCATCCACATCCAGTTAGGCTCTCCTGGCTGTGCAGCTTTCTGGACATGAGCCCACCTCACTCAGGACCGTAGCGCTGGGGCTCCTTCCACAGCTGGTATTTTAAAACCTTGAGGTCTCCTTTGAGAAAGGAGTGTTATTTGGCAAGAGGTCCCCTGTATAAAGCTCTTGGCACCTGGCTGGGGTTAGTGGACAACTGGGACAAGAGATGTCCAAGCTGGCAGAGAAAGCCTGAAACCAGCCCTGGGGAATGGGCTGGGAGGGTCGGGAAAACCCAGCCATCTTGCTCTTTATGGATTCTCATCGATCACGTTTATTTCTCTCTCAGCTCAAGGGCTGCCCTTCTTAAAACGATCAAAGTGAAAGGCTCAAAGGCATTCTGCCTCAGCTTAAACGGCAGGTTGGTTTTGGACCCAGAAGGGCTCAGAGGCTCCCTCCTGTGTTGAGTGGCCTGCATCATCCTCACTGGGAGGTGCTGTGCAGTTTTCCTTACGCTTTAACTCGTGCCCAGGTCTCAACTATTTCTTCTGTGCAGTATTTCCAGTCAAGATTGTAAGTACATATTTTCCTTGACCCACTAATAAATGTCTAATAGTTTCTATTACATGAACTCATAATAACCCTAAAATGTCTATTGTTAATTGTTATGTATATCATCCACTTTTGATTACCCTACTATATGAGGAACCTATTAGAAAATATCTTTAGGGTAGAAATAAGAAAAAACATCAGTGCCAGCTCTTCTGAGTTTTTTAATTGTAGCAGTTATTAGGCCAATTCACAGTTTCTTTGTATTTTTGCTTTAAAAGTTCTGATACAGCACACTTAATTTACAACAACAGAGGGATTCTCATTACCAACCAAGTTGTTCTTGCTTTTATTGGTTTCTGCACCATGACCTGGGATTAACTCATTACCCTAGTTCCCTCTTTGCAGCCCAGAAATATAAGCATCTCATTGGTGTTAGCCCCACACTGCACTGGCCTCAGGGACTCATCGAAGTATGCGCTCATGACTATTTAGGGGCTTTCTGCCCCAGAAAAAGCACATGGTTAGTATGGGAAGCTCCAGCTATTTTCTTTTTGCCTTATTTCCTCCATTTTTGTTTCAAGATGGGACTTGATTTAACTTGAAATATAAAAAATATTTTGTACTGTTAGGGTCTTACACTTTTTGTTAATTAATCATTTAGTTTTAGTGAAAAATATTGTAATTCTAAGGTTTAAGTATCATTCAGCAGTAATCCTTTATTTTGATGAAAAGAAATGGAATTGTAAAGGAAGATGATATAAGCATTATCCATTTGTTTATGAAAGATTCAATTCCATTATGGTCAGAGATTCCCCAACAGTTTAAGTGGACACCCACTCCTCTAGCCATCCCCCAGCAAAAGAAATCCTTCCTGATTCTGTCTGCTTGAAGGATATGACCTTGAACATGCTCCTGGGGCTGCTGCCTCTACAGAGTGACAGCTCAGAGACCTGCAGGAACTCAGAACATGCAGGCAGGTGCTAGAGGTAGGGCAGGTGTGCTGGTGACAGCCACCGAAGACCTCAGTTGCACTGGCAAAACTGTGCCACAGGAGAAACCTGAGCATATGGTAAACACTATCCCAGCAGCCATCAGTAAGTGCAGGAACAGTGACCTCAGGAAGACATGCGGCTCCTACCAGTGCCTCTGAGGAGGCCAGCCCAACCCTGCGTGTGGTTAGGGCACACCTGACCACCACAGAAGGATGGTGCTAGAGCTCTGGGTTCTTGGGATGAGGACATGGTCTTGGCTGATTGTTTTCCTTCAGGCCTTCCCCAGAATTGAATGCACATCAAAGAAACAAGCAGAAGAAACCGTGCCAGTTACTAGTATTGAATAATTTTTACTTACAAAAATTTTACGTGGATTATCAAACTTATGAGGAAAATAAACAGGACAAAAGAGAAAGATCTAGATGAGAAACAGGACAACAGAGAAAGTAGAAACAATTCAGAAAACAGAAGAGAGATAAGTAATGACCAACCTTATTAGTGTGTTCTTTAGTAAGTGCTGAAGTTCTAGAAAATATTCAACTAATTTTTTTTTAGTGTGCTATGGGCATGATTTTGGGTGTTGGGATTTTTCAGTGAACAGGGCAAACAAAATCCCTTCCTTACGGAGCTTTTACTCTGATGAGGGTAGGGGAAGGTGAAGTCAAATAAATCTCAGATAACTTGGAACAGAAAGGCAGAATTATGAGAAAAGCCTTAAGAGATATGGAAAATTATTCAGAAGACCCAATATCTATTTAGTCACATTTTTAAAATAGGAAGTAGGGAGGAGGAAATAGCAGAAGAAAATTCCTCAGTACAGAGGAAAAACACAAGTACTGGAATTAAGTGGATGCACTGAGTACTTAGCAGAATTAATGAGAAAAGTCCATGCCCAGCACATCCCTGTGCAGTTTCAAAAGACCAAGGCAAAGGGAAGATCCTAAAAGCTTCTGAGTTACCTGCAGTACATTTCAGATTTATATAACCCTTATCAGGACACCAGAAGTCAGAATGGAGTTATAAGATGACCTTCTGGTTCTAAAGAAAATATTTTTATTGGAGAATTTCCTACCTAACGAAATGTGAATTAGACATTGAGACAAAGTGGTAATTTTTAGATAGTTAAGGATTCGGAGGACATAGCTTTTGGAGGAAACACAGTGTCTTGAGGATACTCTAGCAAAATGAAGAAGACACCTAAGAAAGAGAAAACGTGAATTTAACAAAGAATACCTTATAAATCCAAAGGACAATTGAAAAGGATAACTCAGCAGCAAGGCTGCAAAGTAACTGTTCCAAATTAAAAGAGAGATCCATGTTAGACAACGCTAAAAGGAATATTTCTAGAAGAAGATGAATTTATTTTTAATGAATAGCCTAACTGAGAGGCTGAATGCTCTGAATGGTAGGGTAAAAGCAAACACTTCTTTTTGTGGACCAAAAAAAAAAAAAAGTAAAGAAGAGTGGAAACTCCAGGGAACATAAAAAAGCTATTCAGGAAAGGAATGGTTCAGACATGAAGCAAACAAAACTAAGACATGATTTTGAACAATTCTTGAGAAACAGGACAAAGGGACTCCAGTATAAGTTTGTGCTTGGAGTGGTGTACTGAGGAGCACAGGCTTGGTGGTGGTATCAGCACTGTTTCTCCTGCAAAGTCTGTCACTTTTAAAAATTAAAAATAAAACGGCAAAAACTTGTATAATTATTAGATCAGATAAGAAAGCAGAACTTAAGCTACTATTTAGAATACACATATCAAAAATGGTGAATTGGAGCCCCACTTAAACTTAGGAGATGATGGCCTTGAATGAATGGGAAAGAATAAATGGACTAAGCCTTCGTTTTCCAAAATTGAGAGGGAAAGCAACAATAAAGCTAAAGAGGAATACAGGAAGAATGAAGGAAATAGAAGTGAGAAAGAGAGAGGGAAGGAAGAAGGAAATAAATGATATAGGAAAGAAGAAAAAAGATTAAAATCAGTAAAACTGGACAGGCATCATGGGTCATACCTGTAATCCCAGCACTTTGGGAGGCTGAGGCAGGTGGATCACCTGAGCTCAGGAGTTCGAGACCGGCCTGGCCAATATGGTAAAACCCCATCTTTACTAAAAATACAAAAAAAATTAGCCAGACGTGGTGGTGCAAACCTGTAGTCCCAGCTACTCGGGAGGCTGAGGCAGGACAGTCCCTTGAACCTGGGAGGCAGAGGTTGCAGTGAGCCGAGATTGTGCCACTGCACTCCAGCACGGGTGACAGAGCAGGAGTACGTCTCAAAAAAAAAAAAAAAAAAAAGTAGTAAAACTAAGAGGCATTGACTTCAAAGAACAATAAAACAGATGTACCATTGCCAGGGCTATCTAATGTAATATCAGATAAAACAAAAGTAACAAAGTGGAAATTGAGGGATAGCTACAGATAAGGACCTGCCTCAGCCTCCCAAAGTGCTGGGACTAAGAATGACCCGGCATGTCTGACTCATGTAGGTTTTTTTACAGATGTCTTTATCGGCATAAGGAATTTTTTTTTTAATTTCTAGCTTACTAAGGGTTTTTAATCAGGAATGTATGTTGGATTTTGTCAGTTGCTTTTTTTCTGCTCTTAGATGACTGTTTTCAGTGCAGTGATGTGGGACTGTAGTCCCAGCTACTTGGGAGCTAAGGCAGGAGGAGCACTTGAGCCCAGGAGTTTGAGGCCCTCCTGGGCAATGTAGTGAGACCCCATCTGAAACAACAGCAACAACAAATGAGGTGAGCATTTGGCTCATTTTTTAGTCTGCTGATGGTGACATTAAAAAAAAAAAATTAAACCAACCTTGCATCCTGGGGTAAACTTTATATGGCTATTTATTATGTGTTATTCTTTTTATATATTGTTGGATTCAGTTTGCTAAAATTTTCTTTAGAATTTTTACATTTATAGTATACTTGTCTATAGGGATATTGGTCTATAATTTTAGTTTAATGTCTTTGTCAGGTATAAAATGACTTGAAATGCATTTCTTTCTCTTCAGTTTTCTGGAAGAGTTTATTTGGATTTGGTATTATTTCCTTAAATGTATGGTTGAATTCACCAGTGAAGCCGTTGAGCCTGAAGTTTGCTTTGTGAGAAAGTACCTAACTTCAAATTATTTTTCTATTCATATTATCTGTTTTTTTTTCTTTTTTCTTGAATAAGCTTCAGTAATTTGTCTTTCAGGGAATTTGTCCATTTCATCTAATTTGTCTCATGTATTAGCATAAGTGTTCAGATTATTCCTTTTAATATCTGTGGTATCCCTAATGATATCATCCTATCCCATATATTGATGATTTGTGTCCTCTCTTGTTTTTTTCTGATCAGTCTAGCTAGAAGTTTATCATTCTGTTCATCATCTCTAAGTGCCAACTTTTAGGTTCAGTGATTTTTGTCTTTTGTTTTTTATTTCAGTAATTTTTACTCTGATTTTAATTATTTCCTTTTTTCTGCTTACCTGGTATTTCAATTGCCCATCTTTTTGTAGTTTTTAAGGGGCTAGCTGAGGTCATTGTTTTAAGACCCTTTTTACTGCTTTTGTGGCATTTAAAAATTATATGTTTTTATTTACATTGATATTAAAGTACTTTGTTCCTTGGGTTACTTAAAAGTCTGCTATTTAGTTTTAAAATACTAGAAATTTTACAGAGATCTTTCTGTTGTTGGTTTTTGAGTTTCATTTAATGACTTCAGTCCTTTTAAATTTGTTTAGACTTGGTTTTATGGACCAGAATATGATCTGTCTTTGTATGTGTTTCACAAAACTTGAGAACGTGAATCTGCCACTTTAGGGTAGAGTGATCCATAAATGTTAATTAGGCCAAGTTGTTTGATTATATTATTTATTTTCTTTTATATTCTTACTGATCTTCTACTTGATCTATCAGTTATTGAGAGACAGGACTGAAAATCTCTTGGTTATAATTGTACATTGTCTATTTCTTCCCCTTTTTTAGAGTTTTTACTTCTTATATTTGTAGCTCTGTGATTAGATGCATAAAAATGTAGGGATTGTTAGTTTCTCTTAATAAACTGACCTCCTTTATCATTATAAAATGACGCTCTTTATTTTTGGTAATCATGTTTGTTTTGAAATTTGCTTTGGGATTAATATAACCTCTTCAACTTTCTTTTGATTAGTGTTAGCACAGTGTATCTTCTGTCCCTTTATATTAAACTACTTTATATTAAAAGTATGTTTCTTATAGGCAGCATATGTTTGGATCTTGCTCCCTCTCCCACCGTGGACAGTCTCTGGCTTTTCACTGAGGTACTTAGACCATTTACATTTATTGTGATTATTGATATTATTAGGTTTGAATCTCATCTTGCTACTTATTTTCTATGTGTTTCATATGTTCTTTGTTCACTTTTTCCTCATTTTCTTACTGCTTTTGCCTTAATTGGGTGTGTTTGATGATTCCATGTTGACTTCTTCTTAACTTTTGAGCTGTAACTTTTGTTAATTTAGTGGTTGTTTTAGGGTTTACAGTATGCATTCTTAACTTACCACGATATACCTTCAAGTGATATTATACTACTTCACATAGAGTAAGAGAACCTTACAACAGGATACTCCCATTTTTTTACTCCCAACCTTTGTGGTATTGTTTTCAGACACTTTTGCATATATTTTTAAAAATCTACATTACATAATTATTTTTGTTTTAATAAAAATCTTTTAAAGGAATTTAAATAATAAGAAAAAAAAACTCTTGTATATTTATCCATGTAGCTATCATTTCCAGGGCTCTTCATTTCTTTGTATAGATCTAGATTTCCATTTTGGTATCATTTTTCTTCTGGCTAGAGGACTTCCTTTTTTATATTCCTTGTTGCACAACTCTTCTGATGATGAATTATTTCAGCTTTGGTACGTCTGGGAAAGTATTTTGCTTTCATTTTGAAGTATATTTTGCTGTGCAAATATATTCCTGCTGGAATGGCAGGGTTTGTTTTCTCCTTTAAATGCTTTAAAAACATTGCTTCCCTGACTTCTTGTTTGAATTGTTTCCAGTGAGAAATGTGTTGTCTTTATTCCTCTGTCTGTGTTTTTTTTCTCTGGGTTTGCTTAAGATTTTCCTTTAATACTGGTGTTAAACATTTGTTCTGTTGTGCTTTGGTGTAGTTTTATTCATGTTTCTTGTGCTTGGGATTTACTGAAATTCTTTAATCCATGGGTTTGTTGGTTTCATGAAATTTGGAAATTTTTTATTCATCTTTCTTGAGATATATTTTCTCTTCCCGTTTCTGTCTCCTTACCTTCATGAAATCCAAGTACACATATTTCAGCCTACTTAAACCTGTCCCACATCACTGATTTTCTGTTCTTTTATTCTTTCAGTCTCTTTTCTCTCTTTGTGTTTCATTTTTGATAGTTTCTGTAACTGTGTCTTTAAGTTCACTAATCTTTTCTTCTGTGGTTTCTATTCTGTGGTTCATCCCATCAAGTGTATTCTTTATCTGATACACTGCAGTTTTCATCTCCAGAAGTTTAGCTTAGGTCTTTTTATATCTTTATGTCTGTATCTTCTACATGTGAATGTCAGGCACTTTTCCCTCTGATTCTCTCAGGAGGCCGTTTCCCAGCTTTGAGTAATGTGCACCCTCTTATCAGTGCTCCACAGAATATTCAAGGCCACCCTCTGCGTATCTCCAGGGTTCACTCTCTGTCTGCATTTCTCTTCTGGTACTCTGTCTTATGAAATCTGGCTGACTCGCTTTCCCTTGACTCTCCATTCATGGGATCTGCTACATCTTGCCTGGGTTCCTTACTCTGAACAGTAAACTGTTCTGGCAGTAAATTGTCATCTGAGTTTTAATATCTCTGCAAGGGAAAGGTAAATGGTCATTGAAAGCAAATGAGCATGGTGACAGGGGTGGAGGTGGCCTCCACAGGGCATGAAGCGAGTTGTGCTCAGTCATCTGAGAGTGCCATGTGCTGTCATGGCCAGTGGGCTTGATGACTCAGTGTCTGGCTTCAGAATATGAGTCCGCTCATCTTCTAAGCATGTTCTAAAGAGTCATATCCTACATTAGTTTTGATTTTGGTGGTCTATAACATCCATGTGATATGAATTATCAAGCTCAGTATATGAGTGGAGATACATGTATTCGATTCCCAGTTATCCACGTATCCTTAAAAACTTTCAACCCAGCAAAATTAGCCTGTGATTAGTTAAGATGAGACAGTTTAAATACAGTAAGAAAACAAATACAAGGGTATTTCCCAAAGTTCATAAAGTTAAAAGATAAATTTTTTTTTTAAGATATAAGCTTTATTTCTCAACATAAGCTCCATCAAATTCAAGACATTTTTGTAAGCGCTGATCCCAGCCATTTAGATTGTCCCCGAAGAGCGGAATGTCTTGGGAATTTAACTATGTCAATGTGTGCATTTTTACATTATTAGCTGAAGAAAAATGATGCCCTTTAAAGAATACTTGAGATTAGGAAACAAAAAGAAGTCAGAAGGAGCCAAATGAGGTGGATTCGCGCCCACCATGAGGTGGATGCCTCATGATTTTCCATCAAAACCCTCACAGAGTTGGCCTTTTTGATGACAGCAGTGAGTAGGAGCTTTGTCATGGTGAAGGATGCTGGTGAAGCTTCCCCAGGGGTTTTTCTGCTAAAGCTGAGGCTTTCTCAAAACACTCTCATAATAAATAGATGTTATCATTCCTTGGCCCTCCAGGTGAACTCAACAAGCAAAATGCCTTGACCATCCCAAAAATGTTACCATGGCCTGTGCTTTGACCAGTCTGCTTTTGCCTTGACAGGACCCCATCTGCCTCTTCGTAGCCTTTTTTTTTTTTTTAAGTATGCATTTTCTTCAGGATTGTCTTGGTAAAGCTATTTTTATCTCCTGTTTGATATTTGTTCTTGCTTCAGTTTTAGCAGAAGTCATGTAGCTCTGATAGGAGCTCTTTTCAAACAGACGTCTTGATCTTCTTATGCCTCAAACTAGATCCTATTCAGGCATGTTTCAGCAAGTTAGTACTAGTTTATTTCAAAACAATTTTGAAATCCATGAAGTTTTTTCATAGTACACATTTTCTGTGAACTTTTTCAAGGCTCTTGTGAACCATTTCAAGACACTTGTTAACAATTGGAGTTTCCTATTGCATCATGGGTGTCACACATGCAAAGCCACGTGACCTGAACATGCCTGGCCTCTCAGTGGCAGGGGAGCATGTGCAAGGCATGAGCACCAGACATGGGTGTGACACTGTAGGGAGCAGCCCCCACCTGCGCAGCGTCATTGGACCCTGCATTAGTCTCAGAAATGACTCCCACCCATCCACCCTCAGGCTGCTAGGGTTCTTAGCTCCATCAGCGCCAGAGTCAGCAAAACACACTTGGCAGGAAGTCTCATCCTTTCAGGGTTCTGTCAACTTTCTGCCCACCCGCCCTGTCAGACAAGTACGTACCCGTGGGTCAGTTCTGCTTTCTCAGCACTACTCCTGTTCTGCTGGCAGTGGAAGGGTGTGAGGCACGGCCACGGCAGATGCACACCCAAGTCTGCGTACATTCCTCGGCAGGCAGAATTCCCCCACCACGCATGTCTGTGGCCACGTCTGAGCAGAGTGTGCTGCACCTGGCTGCTCCTTCCCTGGAGTGAATGCAGGCTTCGCACTACCTCCCTGTGTCTTCCATTTCAGGCATCAGCAACGCAGAAGCACGGCAGCCGGGGAAGGCCCCCAACTTTAGCGTGAACTGGACGGTAGGCGACTCCGCTATTGAGGTCATCAACGCCACGACGGGGAAGGATGAGCTGGGCCGCGCGTCCCGCCTGTGTAAGCACGCGTTGTACTGTCGCTGGATGCGTGTGCACGGCAAGGTACTGAGGTGCCCTCACCGCGATGCGCCGGCTCCACCTCCCCAATAGCTTGTCTGTCCTCACACCTACCGTTCCTTAAACTGTTTCATCATCATGCCATCGTGCACAGCTTCCTAAAACCATCATTGGGAAACCTTTTATTCCTTCGGATTGTTTTAGCTTAGAAGTGTGGCCATGCTCCTCCAACCTTGGCAGCTCTTTCCTCCCTGCTGCAGGGTCAGACCCCTGCCAGACCACTGTGCATGATGGAAATGTCTCTTAGTCTCAGATATTGAAAGTCATTATGCAAAACGGAGGGCCAGTCACCCTGCTGTCCCCTCCTTCTCAGCAACACAAAAATTGCTTGGATTCTGACAACCCTCCATGAGCGTTTTGAATTAGCTATGGGGCCCCTTTTTCCCCAGGATAAAACCTTATATAGTAAATCAGGATATTACTAGTTTTTATTTATTCTTCAATCAAGTAGGTAGCATCTGTTTATTCTGAGACCAGCATTGTGCACTGACATGGGGGGTACAGCCAGAAGTGACAGTGCCCGGGAGGGTCCTGTTCACACAGGGGCAGCACCTGGGCCAGCTGCCGCAAGTCCAAGGTCCACACAGAAAGGCGTCAGCAGGGAAGGCCTCTGAGGTCAGCAGGGTGATAAGACACACATAACATCAGTGGTGCTTCTTACAGTTAAAAGTGAAACTTGAATTGACTGTTGGTGGTTTCCAGAAGCACATCTTCAGAACTCAGGGGTCTGTAGCTGCCTGTTTGACCAGCAAGACTGGAGCTTGGTGATGATAACTTGGCCCTTAGGAGATGCCACGCCTTGTTGTGTATGAAGCCATTCCCTTGGCAGAAAGCGCCTTCCTCTGGGTTGCATTCCCCTGAGAAGCCAATGCAGTTCGAAAGGCCATTTTCTAGCATCTTAGGTGTTATTTTCATCAGTTACTGCTTCCACAGTTGAATTTGTTTTTTATCCCTTCACAGGTTCCCTCCCACTTACTACGCTCCAAGATTACCAAGCCCAACATGTACCATGAGTCCAAGCTGGCAGCAAAGGAGTACCAGGCTGCCAAGGCGCGTCTGTTCACCGCCTTCATCAAGGCGGGGCTGGGGGCCTGGGTGGAGAAGCCCACCGAGCAGGACCAGTTCTCACTCACGCCCTGACCCGGGCAGATGTGATGTGGGGTGCAGGGGGCTGTGGGCATCCAGCGTCGTCCTCCAGAACCTCACATCTGAACTGGGGGCAGGTGCATACCTTGGGGAGGGAGTGGGGGACACAGGGGACCACCAGGTGTCCACTGTTGTCCCCAGCATCTCACATCAGACCTGGGGCAGTTCGCAGTGTGGGGAGGGGTCAGGGGTGCATTGGGGCCCGGTCTCGCCACCTGGCATCTCTCTGCCACAGTATTTCCCCTTCTGAACTGTCCAGTGACTGCTTTCAATCTCAGTTTACGTTTAGAAATTGAGTTCTACTGAGTAGGGCTTCCTTAAGTTTAGGAAAATAGAAATTACTTTGTGTGAAATTCTTGAATAAATAATTTATTCAGAGCTAGGAATGTGGTTTATAAAATAAGAAGTAATTATGTCAGGTCACTTTTAGGCCACATTATTTTAACTGCAAAAAAGCATCTATATATGGAAGAGGGTGGGAAAATAGAGGTAGGAAGTAGTAACCTAAAGGAAATTGCCACACGTCTGTCTAAACTTAGGTCTCTTTTTTCCATAGGTACCTCCGTGGTTAGTTTCACACACTAGGTTTTAACAGTCTCTCCCCGAGGAGCAGACTCCCAGCATGATGTAGCGTGGCCCTGTCACGCACATGGGGTCCCGCAGCGGTGACTGTGTGTCCTGCAGAGTCATGACCCAGGACCCTGTAGCCCTCAGCCTCCTCTAGAAGCTTCTGTACTCGTTGTAGGATCAGATCATGGAAAACTTTTCTCAGTTTATTCTAAGTAATCACAGATAAAACATGGCCAGTAACGCAGCCTGGCCATTCATTCCGGTTTTTAAACGATATTTAACTTTCATGGACTAGAAGGAATCGGGAGGGCAGCTGCATAGTACATGGCCTAAGTTCCCTCCCTTCCTTACTCCGAGTCGAATGGATGTGAGTGACTGCCCAAAGACCTTCACAGGATGGAAGGAGAAGTATTTCAGTAGATCTTCATTCCCGGAAAATGCCATGGAAGGCATGTTTTTAAATTATTGTTTCCAGCTTTATCAAAGACATGTTTGAAAAATAAAAAGCATCCAGGTGAGAGCTGGTGAGACCAGGTGCTGCTGGCATAGTGTAGACCAGATGCTGACGGTCCCGACAGGGGCGCTCAGGGCTGCCCAGCACCCACAGTGCACAGGACGGCCCCGCGGCAGAGGGAGCCAGCCCAGGAGGTCAGGAGCGCAGCGGGCAAGGGCCCTGTGTAGACCACCTCCACCCAGCTCAGAGATTTGCACCAGTTGCCTTGTTGCCTCCGCTCAGGATGAAAGAGGAGCCGAGAGAAGTGCTCTGCCCGCCAGTGCAGTGCCCAGCTCCAAGGCTCTGGAGGGTGCTCAGGTGGGTCTCCTGGGGCCATGGGCAGAGATTGGTGCAGACTCCACCCTACAGAATACGTTTGCCACAGCGAAGTCCAGGGTGATGACGCCTGTGTGTCCACGATGGGCCTAGGAAACCAGAACAGGTGCAGAGGGGCATCCTCCTCCCCCTAGACCCGGGGAGCTCAGACCTGAGAAGGGAAGCGCCACAGCTTTGGCGGGGTGTGCGCCTCCTGATGTCAGGAGCCCTATCTGTGTCTGTCCACACAGATCTTGTCCCAGCACGGCAGGAAGGGGTGCTGCTTAGGGCTCGTTGGGGACACGACCAGGTTCAGAGGCACGAACTTCTGCCCCACACCAGCCTTCTCCTCTACCGAAGAGGGTAGTTGTCTCTCTGAACCAGTCAGAGTGGGCGTTGCAGGCCCCTCCCTCACAACAATGGGGTCTTGGTTAGGCAGATTGTGTGGGGGTTTCTGTACCTGCAGAAGGAAAGGGGTTTTTGCTGGCCTTCCCCCAAGCAGGCTCTTGCACATTCTAGATAAAACACATTGTAAGTCTGTGCGTTTTTATTCTTGTCTTGATAAATTGTATTTTTTTCTAATGGGGATTGGGAGATGGACTTAGTTTTTAAAAATATGTGGATTTTGGTTACAAAGTTTGCTGTTAGTATATTCCATTTACATACAAAACTACCCGGTATGTCTGGCTTTTCCCTTCTGTCAGGAAATAGCTCAAATGAGCATGATTGCTCCCTGTACCATCCCAAATAAGTGAGGGCCTCACCTTGTGGGGC
Source organism: Cacajao melanocephalus (assembly GCA_963573385.1). NCBI lineage: Eukaryota > Metazoa > Chordata > Mammalia > Primates > Pitheciidae > Cacajao > Cacajao melanocephalus. The sequence continues at coordinate 165,628 of CAUYLG010015781.1, forward strand.
CTGAGCAGGTGCCTTGAGACCCTAAGGTGCGCCCTTCCTGGTTGGACAGGCAGGCACAGGACATCCCACCCCAGGCCGTCCAAGCAGGAGGAAGGCGGCCGAGGCGACTGGGTTCCGGGAGGAAGCTGACGTGCAGGAGCTGCTCTCCTGGCCAGGGGCCAGGGCCTGTGCAGTGCTCCTAGGACAGCACATCTGAGTCAGAAAAAAAATACAGAATACTGGCTCCTCCTTGAGACAGATGAGGAAACTTGGCACTTTAATCTCCCTTCTGAGCGCTGATTGTGTATTAGACCCTAGCTGTTCCATTGACGTGTCATTTTGCATCCCATGTCCTTGATGTGGGTTTTAGAGACTTAGCAGAAAATTTGGCACAAGCAGGAACTTGATTTTTTTAAGAAAAGTCTTACATTTTGAGGATATTTTGACAAGTAGGGGAAGAGGGGCTTCTGTTTTGTTTTGTTAGCTAAACCTGAAGTATTAATTCCACAAACACACTGTCCCTTGGGACCACTCAGGTACAGCTCTGCCAGGGACAGAGTCCTGCTGTTGGGAGGTCAGTGCTGCAAAGGTCTCAGGTGGGGTGGTGTGTTCTGTGCCATGAGGAGTGAAAGGTCGCGATGGGTGTCACCACCTTCCTCCGCACTCATCACCGGGTCATACGCCAGGCCCACCTCTTCCCAGCAAGGGATGCCAAAGAACTGCAGTTCTGATTGAGTGTTCATTTAACTTTTCATCATCTTTTCCTGTTTTGGAGAATTTTTTGTAATTAAAAGCAATTATTTTAAAATGTACTAGCCACTATCTCACAAGGCATGGATTTCTCTGGATTTTTTTTTTTTTTTCAAATAACTGTATTTATCTCCAGGCTGTGGAACCGCTGCTTTCTTCGTGAAGACAGTGTCTCTCCCTGTAATCTCATACAAATACAATGAGGAGGGGACGGCTCCATCTTCACATTATGCGCAGATCTGAGGATGGGATTAGCGAAGCTGTGGAGATGGCACACCCGGATCTGCCCATGTCTCAGAGCATGGCAGTGGCTTTTTTTCCTTCTAAAATAGACCCCAGAAGCAGGTCGTCTGCCCCAGGTGTATCTTTATCCAGCAAAAGAAGGAAAATTGGCCATCTTTCCCACCTCTAGATTCTGTGAAATTATACACTTGCTCAAAAGATTCCTTCTTATCAACCCCACGCTGTGGAAGTGGAAAGGGCGGAGTGTTTTTGTACCGTGTGTGTCCCGTTTACAGCGTCCCTGCCCCTTAGCATGTTGTGTGACAATCTCCCTGGGTGAGGAGTGGGTGTACCCAGGCCCGAGGCCGGTGGGTTGCTCGGTGCCTTCCATGTGAGTTCTGGTGTTCACTTGATGCCGGGGAATAGAATTAGAGAAACCTCTGACCCGCCGGGTGCCAGGGACTGGTGGAGGTGGATGGCAGGTCCGACTTGACTGTAACTTTTAGTTGTAAGGGTGTGTTGGCTTTTTCAGTCTCTTGCGAAAAGTCTCCTGTCTCTCGCAGCACCGTCTGCCCTTTCTTGTTTACTGTTTGAAGGGATGAGCACCAAGCCCCAAGAACACTTATTTTGGCCACAGCATAAGCTGATGGTGTGTGAGGAACTGATGGGCCATTAAACATGAACGGAGCCGTGAAAAGCACAGTCGGTGGAACGTTCGTGGAGTAAGCCCCTAAAGCTGTTTGCTTTTTCAGGCTTTGGGTTACATGCTTTTAATTTGATTTTAGAATCTGGACATTTTCTATGAATGTAATTCGGCCGAGAAACTCGTTGCTAAGATGCAATCCTCAGTGTTCTATGTATGTATATTTGTGTATACACCATACGTTACAACTGCATGAGCTTCCTCTCGCACTGAGACCAGCCGGAACTGAGCATGAGACGCTGTCAAATACAGACAAAGGATTTGAGATGTTCTCAATAAAAAAGAAAATGTTTCACTACTCTAGTGTTGCTGAGATTTTCTTTTCCTTTAAATTATTTCTGCCCTTGACTCCACTAGCAGGCCCGGGGATGGATGCTCACGTGCATAACCTGAAAGGTGACTGTGTGCCCCCCTCAGAGCTGCAGGTCCAACTCCACCTGATCTTGTCACCGGCTGTGCTTGCACCAGTGCTACTTGCATTTCCCCAGCTTGGGACAGTCTCTCCTCAGTCCCCTCCCCACCCCCCATTAGATTCTTGACTTCGCCGTCTTCCTGGAGAGCATGTTGGCACCTCTCCTGTGTATAGGGTGGTGTAGAGGAAAAGTATGCAGCTCCCCCCCCACACCCTGCATACAAAATGATGATACACGCCCACACTACTCGTTACCCTCACGCTACTTGTGGATAGAACACAGGAAGAACCTACACACTCAACAAAGAGGCAACGGTGACACGGGTGCTGAGGTGCAGTGAAAAAAACCAGGTGCTAAGTGCCCTGTGGAACTATGCCGTTTCTCATTACAGCACTGGAAGGACAGTCACAATGAAGTGGAAAGTTGGCAGCAAAGCAGCATTAATGTGCCATGGCTGTAATGCAGTGTATATATGCTTCATGTACTGTACAGGCAGAGGTGGGCCAGGCTGGCTAAGGAGGGAGTCTGGCCGTGGTCTGTGGACAGGGTGGTTTTGACTTTGTGTTCTTTTTTAAAAAGCATATCCATTTGTTTAATGTTTCTACAATTAAATGAAAAATTTAGGAAAATATTTTGAAAAGTCAAAAGCACCATACAAATAAAAAACAGCACTATTACAGACAAGTTGGTTTTCTCATTTGCATCAATTTTGAAACTATTTCATTTTTCCCACAATAAAAATGTTAAAATATATTGTAGCAAAAACAAGCTTCAGAGAAAAGAATGGAGGGAATCCTCTCCATGACAAGTGAATCCTTAGGATAGCAATTCTTCGGGAGCTGCCTCGGGTGCTACACTGGATGGAATATTCGGACTTTGTATTCTGTCATGGAATTGGGGAAATGTCCTGAATTTTACCAAGTAGGATGAAAGTTTTGCTTTTTACAAGATACTGTATAGTCTCATGAATCTCATGGAGCGTCACCGTAAACATTGAGCTTCTTGAGCGTTTACTCAGGCCACGTGTAATGAAGGCCGACCCGGAATGCACCGTTCAGGTGCTTGGAACAAGTTGGTGAACACAACAGAGAGTGAGTCCCCCAAATAGCTGCTGCTCTGGAGGAAAGCAAATAAAACTAAACACATCAGATGCCAGTGTCAGGGAATGGTGCCTGGGAAGAAAGAGAAAGCAGGTGCGGGCTGGGTGCTGTGGCTGACGCCTGTAATCCCAGCACTTTGGGAGGTCAAGGTGGGCAGATCACAGGTCAGGAGTTCGAGACCAGCCTGGCCACCATGGTGAAACTCCGTCTCTACTAAAGATACAAAAAACGAGCTGGGTGTGGTGGCAGATGCCTGTGATCCCAGCTACTCGGAGGCTGAGACAGGAGAATCATTTGAACCTGGGAGGCGTAGGTTGCAGTGAGCCAAGATTGTGCCATTGCACTCCAGTCTGGGTAACAGGGAGAGACTCCGTCTCCAAAAAAAGGAAAAGAAAGAAAAAGTAGATGAGGATAGTGCAGTGGGTGGGCTGCAGTGGTGAGTACTGGGATCAGGGTGGGCCTCACGGAGAAGGCTTACCAGGCAGATGGTCAGCCAGAGGGAGCAGTGGACCAGGCGCGGTGTGCCAGAGGCTGCAGTGCCAGGAACTTGGCCAGCCAGTAGGTGAACGCAGCTGTTATTTACAGTTGCATTTTATAAACTTAGAATTATATTAAAAATGTAACAGATACTCAAAACTTGTCCCTTCCTACTTTTTGCTGCATTTTACTGAAATCTGTGTTCTTCCTGTGCACATACTCTACAATGGTGGGCTGCATTTGGGGACTCACCAGTAGCTTGGAATCAATTTTGGTGGGAGGTTTCATACCAGTGATACCCACAGACGTCGTGACTCAGGGCCTGATTCACTGTTGTGATTGTCTGTAGACCTAGAAAGTGGTGGAGGAAGATACAGATCATACTTAAAATGTAGCTTTTGCATTGTGAATGGCACAGAAAATTGAAGAAATCGTCTCAGAGCCTCTGGAAACTATTGTTGCTGGAGCAAACAAGTCATAAATTGAACGAGTGAAGCTCTGGCATTCGTCTTGCTGCTTCACCGTCATCTGACTCCTAAATGAAAACATCCCCAGTACTCCTGTCAGAACCACACTCATTCATCCACTGCAACCCTGTGTTGGCTTCTGATGTAGGGCTCAGAAAGATTCAATGAAAGCATTCCGTAAGAACTGGCTTTGTGGGATTTACAACAGTGTTGTATATTTTATTAGTGTTTTCAAATTGCATGCCACTCCTTTTTATCTGTAGCATGTACAGTAAGCTGATGTACACATATATGTGCATACATTAGGACAGGGTAGCCTGTTTAGCATTTACAAGCACACCACTGGGTTCCAGATGTCCCTGGGAACAGATCGAGGCAGTGCAAAGGCCCGGCACTGCTGAGGGGCTGAGAGTTGGTGGGAGCTAATCAGCCTCTGGCAGGTGGCTCCCCGATCCCTCCCTCCAGGACTGGTGAGATTGGTCTGTCTGGTACAGCTGCAAGAGAACAAAGTGTGAGGCCAGACCTGAGCGATGAAGAGTGAGTGTGCCTTTCTGCTGGCCCACTTCCCCCTATGCCTTCAGGCACTGAGGTCCCACCTTCTGCACACACAGACCCAGCCAGGCAGCCAGTGCCTCCAGGGGAAAATGACCTCATAAGGAGAAATGAGAAATCTGAAGAGCACAACTATTTAAAGCTCAAAATGAATACAGATTCTATTAGAATAGATCCTAGCATTTTAGAACACAGTCGAGGAATTAAACATTCTAAAAGAGATCAGAAAACAGAACCAAGCAGAATTTGAAAGAGTGAACACAACAGATGAGCTAAATAATGGAATAACTTTACCATTGGAAGACCACATGGAAAAGGACAGGGCAACAAAAAAGCAAATACAGAAATATTAAAATATTTGGCTGATAGAAGCACTAACATCTGGCTAATATGATGTTCATGGACTTTGTCATACCCACAAACTGAAGGCATCCCAGAGGAAAGGATGTGTCTGAGTCGGCCTTAAAACACGGACAGGGAGTTCCATTAATAGACACGACAGGAAGATTTGTATGAAGCAGTACTGGCCAAGTGTTGGTCACTGTTGGAGCTGGTACACAGGAATTCGTTACACTGTTCTCTCTAATTTTGTGTTTGCACATTTTCATAAGAAGATTTAAAAAGTACTAGCATAGACTTTTAAAAATGCCGTTTCTTTGGTACTCTAAGTGCTTATGGGATTTTTTTCACACAAAAGCAACACTTTTTAAGGCTGTAAAATGTAAATTGTCCAAATTAAGGAAAATATCAGGAAGGTTTTAAAATCGCAATCATTTACTTCCTTAGAGAGTCATTTGAAACGCGTTTTTGTGGAAACAAGTATTTTATACATCCGCTGAATCTGATGTTGTTCTCGCTGCTTGATTTTCCTTCATAACACTGATTATTAACAACGTTCGCATTTGTTTACTTGTCCCACTATGAAATGCAGACATCAGCGGGTGAGAGGCACTGGTTTGTTCATGGCTGTTCACTTGGCACAAGCCTGCTATGCTGCAGAGATATAATAAATAGGTACTGAATTAATTTTAAAAGTTCCAGGCATACCATGTTTCAGAGCTTTGCCACCTGGAAAGCAGGTTTGCATGACATGCTTAAATTGAGAGACAAAATTTAGGAACTCTTATAAGAGGATTACAACATAAAAATCAGTACTTTGGTAAGTCTCTGGTGGTTCTTAAAAAGCTAAAGTCAGGTTGGACATGATGGCTCACGCCTATAATCCTAGCACTTTGGGAGGCTAAGGTGGATGGATTGCCTGAGTTCAGGAGTTCGAGACCAGCCTGGCCAACATGGCGAAACCCCATCTCTACTAAAAAAAACAAAAAATTAGCCAGGCATGGTGGCATGCGCCTGCAATCCCAGATAGGAAGTTGCACAAGAATCGCTTGAACCTGGGAGGTGAAGATTGCAGTGAGCCAAGATCACACCACTGTACACCTGCCTGGGGAACAGAATGAGACTCTGTCTCAAAAAAAAAAAAAAAGAAAAACACATATTTCATAACCCAGAATTTAGTCTGGGCAATATCAACGTGATAAGGCCAGGGTGACATGGAGACCAAAGTATATAAGACTATGTCTAAGTTTCTGTCTTACTGGAGTGGAGATATGAATCTCCATTATTTTTCTAATGGACAAAGGTCAAAGATTTTATGTTAATCTTTATAAAATCTGTTAAGGGAACTGGTAAGATGCTAAAATGGACTCAATTGAGAATTTGACTAACTCTAATAGATTAAATGAATTAGGCCTTTATCTGCTTGTCTCAGGCATAAAACAGTAGGGCCAAAATAGAAGTCAAGAACCGGTGGATAATTTTGTCTGACCTCATGAATACTGAATGTCTCATGAATATTGAATATATCATGAATATTGAATGCCTCATGAATACTGAATGTTCCCACTCCCTCTCCACAGTCCACTGGCTCATGTGTCTCACAGGCTACTGGCCTGTCTGTTCATTTCTCTTACTTTCTGTGGATGAGTTGAATACTCTTAAATACTCATAAATAATACTGCAGACATACCTTACACTTTGTCAGCTACAGGACTTGTTAGTTTTCCTCACTGTATTGATTCTTTCCTTCTATAACTTAAGAGTGAACACACATTGGACCTTTCATGCTATCTACCACTTAGGTCAGTTATGAAGCTTTATCTGTCAGTTGCCAATCCAATATTGACGTTCTGCTTTGTAATATTGGGTCTGGGACCCTGCAAATATGATTTTCCCATTCTCTGCTGGCTTTATATTCTGCCAAAGATAGCACAAGAGGGACCATGGGAGACAGGATGAAGGGAGACAGTGGCCTCCTTCCATTTGCTTGCTGTTGGTGCTCAGCCGCAATGGTTCTGCAGCTGCAAAGCCGCAGTTGGTTCTGATCGGCAGGTTGCTTTGGAGTCTGGCTGCCTGCCTTCACAGGTGCCAGCAGCAGGGGAGCAGCACTCCACCTTCAGAGGCTGAGGTCCAACTCGGCACAGCCCCTCTTGAACTTCTGTGATGCATAGAAGAATTAATGGGGGAGGCTTCTTAAATGACTTTGTACTTAATTTTTTAAAGAAATGGAGTCTCTGTCACCCAGGCTGGAGTGCAGTGGTACAATCATAGCCCACTGCAGCCTCCACCTCCTGGGCTCCTCCCACCTCAGCCTCTTAAGTAGCTGGGACTGCAGGTGCATGCTACCACACCCAGCTAATTTTTAAATTTTTTTGAGACACAGTCTTGCCATCTTGCTCAGGCTAGTTTCAAACTCTTGAGCTCAAGTGATCCTCCTGCCTTGGCCTCCCAAAGAGCTAGGATTACAGGCATGAACCCCTGCACCTGGCCTGATTCTTATTTAGTGTTTCGCTCCTGAGAGTAATGTTCAATAAACACATACACACAAGTCCGTCCTTAGTATGTGACCTGAACTTTTACCCACATGCTTCATTAAGGTGTTACAAATTAAGTAAGAAAAGTAGTATATAGATGTATTTTCTTGTAATGGCATATTATAAAGTGGGTCAATTAATTATATTAGCTCTACACGTCTTAAATCATAACTTTATTGCCTTCAGTAATTTAATAAGATGTCCTCGATAATTTATTTCTCAGTGGTTTTCTTTTTTAAATATCCTTGAAAAAGCATGCTAACACTTTTATTTCAATTGAAAAAGTAGGTCAGACTTTTTCTGGCGAAAAATTTCTAATTTGGTTCACTGGTGTGACAAGGAGGATTAGGGTATACAGAGGACAGTTGCCATAAATAGAATGAACTAAATCTGCAACTCAAAGGATTCAATGAAAACACATTTAAAATAATCGTATAATAAAAGCATTTTATCAAAAACCAAACGGCCCCAAAAAGCAATGAAATTAACAACATTTTAATGTTCCCAACCCCCTCGAAATAGATTAGACTAAATAAGATGACAGAGAATCAGGGATAAAGGACAGTCCCTTGATAAACTGGGACAAGGAATGTTCCAGAAACTGAGACTGACCATACAACACATCCTTTTGCAACTCAAACAGTTTCTAATCCTTTGCTTTCAAAACACTTGAATGAAAAACTGAGTTGATAGCTGATAAAGCATTAAAATAATTTTTACAATTTTTAAATTTCAGATCATCTAATCTGGGGACTATTACTCAGAAGAGCTCAGAACACAATTGAGAGACACTGCTATACTATACCTCCTTATCTACGTATTCATGCAAAGTTTCCTAACATGGCCTATAAAAATGAAGAGAGAAATATACTTAAGGCTGAAGCCTGCCTCGCTGGCGCTGAGTTCTCTTGTTCCTTGGGTGTGGGAACCAATTGGTTGGAAAAACAGGCCCACTCTTCTCACTAACGAGGCAGTTTCAATCAAATGTTGTCTTTATGTGTTAATAGTTATCTATCAGTGGGTAGCATACGTATGTTTTCCGAAAAACTGAAATGATACTACTTGTGAAAACAACGCAGGAAACATTAAAAGCTTTTGCTCACAAAATAGATTTTTAAAATTTGACCCCATTTAAAGCTTTTTGTTGTAGAGAAGCAGGGCGAAGTAAGCATAAAAGACTTTCAAGAGGCAAAGTAGATGGCACGGGTGTCCAATTCGGTGACAGAAGCCGAATCAAGTTCAGGAACGACCAAAACTTCCAAACGGGCAAAAGGTCATTCTTTCGCGGGGGCGGAGGCAGAAGCGGCACGGGGGCGGCAGGCGGAAGTGGAAGGCGGAAGCGGCAGGCGGAAGCGGAAGGCGTCCATCTTTACCGTGTTCAGGTCCGAGGAGTTCCGCAACGTCCCAGCCGTGTGCCGTGGGCCACAGGTCGTGTATTCTCCTTTGAGAGTAACCGCTGGTTGCTAGAGCTTTTCCTGAACTAGAGATGGATCCTGCCGCGCGGGTTTCAGTCACCGGGGAGACTCGAGGGAAACTGCCGGAGGGCCCAGGCGGCCTGAGGTGATGTCAGGCGCAGGCCAGCGAGGCTGGGGGCGGGGCGCGGCGGGGGCTGGGGTTGGGGGCCGTGTGTTGTGGGGGGTGAGGGGTGAAGGGTGCGCGGATGGGGGAGGCACCGGGTTGGTGACCACGGTGGAAGGAGCCACAAATGTGGACATGTAAAGGAGGATAAAAAGGGTTTTCTTTTTGGTAAAGATCAATGTTTAGGACAGAAATCACAACCTTTGTATAAAACAAAACAACTCTACAATTTAAAAATTGAATTGTGAGCGAAAAGCATGTGACGAGTTACAGGTTTTCAAAATTCAGAGATTAGGCGCAAAACCAAAAACTTGGAGCCGCTTCTCTGTGAGCCTCTTCTCCAGCACAGCGCGGCCGCAGGACTCTGGGGCTGCCCTGAGAGGGTGTGCAGTTTCTCAGGTTTCGTCTGCAAAGAGGTAAGTCACCCCAAAACAGAGCACTCAGTGGTGGACTTAGAGCCAGTCTTGAGCTTCTCAAGACCCCTGTGTGTGCCCCAACCTGCCTGCCCCCCAATCCTGGCACCAGCCAGTGTGGCAAACCAGAGCAGGTCACTGAATGTCGTGTGAGCTGCAGGGCCCTTCCTGGGGCTGGGGGCCAGGCCAGGGCCTCTGTGCTGTGTGTGTGTCCTTACTGTCCACACCCAAGCCTCATTTATGTGGAGAACACATTTCTCAGAAAAGCAAACCTCAAGCAGTTGAACTGGTGAATGATGACGGAAGGGCTTATGCAGAGCCGGGATATTTTTAAGCAAAATCAGAGGAGGGCGACCTTCAAACTATTATTTGTTTTTCTCCTTTTGCTTGGAACTAATCAGCTTAGCATGGATGCCTGGGTGTCCCGGTGAGATAGCGAATCCGTCTCATTTGGGTGTTTTATAAAAGAAAAGAATCCATTTCTTAGGAGTACATTGTTATTTATTCTAGAACTTCCCTCATAAACAGTCAATTCATGCTAAGTAATTTATTTTTAAAAATCATTGAATGGATAAGCAGAAGATTGTCTCTTCCTGGCATGTGTCAAATTGCTTTATATGTAGCTATTCTAGAGCAAAAATGCTGACTGTCCATCGAATATTGTCACTTGCCAAGCGGAGCACTGCCCACCCGTCACTTATCCCTTTCACACATCTGTGGATCAATATGCAGTGTATTTGGGGATATGACACAAGTTTCTTATCACCTCCCATCACCTGTACTGTGTGAATTGAGGTGGAAGTAATCTCTTGAGGATTACCTGTCTGTGTTTAAATTGAAGACTAACATTGCCATGGACAAAACTGATTTGATCATTAAAGGGACAAGTCTCGTTTTAGAATTCATTGCTGTCACTCAGTTTTGCTGTGATTGCCTCCTTGGTGCCGCCTCTTTCTACAACAAAACTGAGGGAAAAAATAGGTGGGGGGAACTGTGCTGCAGGCACTTTCAAGTGGATTAAATTTACCTCTGTTTAAGTAATAGAGAAATGTATTTGTGCCCCAGAGAGCAAAATGCCCTGGATGATTTGCTCATAAACCAGGCACATGCCTAGAGGGGTCAGTGAGTGTGGCAGTGGCCAGGAGGGGCCGCCCTGTTGTCTCTGCCTCACGGGAGGCTCTCCCACCCCAGCTCCTTGGTGGTTCAGATGACCTCATGCATCCCTCATGTCAAGCCCTTGCCCAAGCAAGCAGGGGTGGGGCTGGAGCCCTGGGATTCACACAGGACACACCATGCACCATGAGGTCAGTGACATTGTAACAGAAGCCTGGCTTCTCAGACCTATCCAGCCCCAGGAATTTTGAAAGCAGACAGAGCTTCAGGGCATTGGGACAATTTGGAGGGAAGGGAGGGGCTATGTAAAGGGACCCTGCACTGCACGAACCTCTCAGGGAGAAGCAGGTGACAGTGCAACGGCCCTGGTCTGGGGAATCAAGGTACCTGGGCTCTAAGCTTTGCTCCCACATACCTCGGTCAGCCGCCGCCTCTGCAAAACAAAGACAGTAAAGACTGGCTGCCCACCTCTTGCTTGGGCATCAGGGAGTCAAGGTAGAACTCACACTCTGAGTCTTGTCTAGGGTGGAGTTGGGGCTGGAAAAAGAAAGTACAGTGAAAATAGAATTGGCAGTCAGACAGATGTGCAGCCAGGGTCTGCTGGGCAGTGAGATGCAAATGCTGAGTGACTGCTGCCCAGAGGAACATGGCTGTGTGGGGCTTGGCTGTCAGGCACTGTGACCCAGGACCTCTCCACCCTGGGTATAAATTGCTGAGAATCCAGGGGTGGGGCTCCAGGAAAGAGGCCATGGCGGATGAGGAGGTCTGGAGTATCTAGCCTAGTACAAGCTGTTTGTTTCCCACATAGCTCAGTGGAGCAGTAAAGAGAGCCCAGAAGCAGACCTACATAAATACAGTCAGCTGATATTTGCCAAAAGTACAAAGGTAATACAATGAACAAACGGTAGTCTTCAACAAATGCTGCTTGATGTTCACATGAAGAAAAAAAAAAGCATGTAAACACAAATCATAAACCCTTCACAGATGTTAACTCTAAATAGATATAGTCCTAAATGTAAAATACAAAACTATAAAACTTCTAGAAAATAACATTAGAGAAAACCTAGATGACTTGGGTTTGGTGATGACTTTTTAAGTACAACACCAAAGGCAACATCTATGAAGGAAATAATGAATAGGCAGGATTTCATTAAAAGTAAAAACTGCTCTGCAAAAGATAAAGCCAAGAGGCTAAAAAGACAGGTCACAGACTGGGAGAATGTTTGCAAAATGGCCTGTCTGATAAAGGGTCATTATCTAAAATCAACAGAATACTCTTAAAGCTCAACAATAAGAAAACTATCTGAGTTTTTTAAATGGACACAATAATTTAACAGACTTCTCACCCAAGAAGATACACAGATGGCAAATAAGCATATGAAAAGATGCTCCAAATCATATGTCATGAGGGAAGTGCGAATTAAAACAAGAATGAGATAGCACTACACATCTGTTAGAATGGCCAAAATCCAGAACACTGACAACAACAAATGGTGGTGAGGATGTGGAGCAACAGGAACTCTCATTCATTGCTGGTGGGATGCAAATGGTGCAGCCACTTTGGAGGATGGTTTGGCGGTTTCTTACAAAACTAAATATAATCTTACCATATGGTCCAGCAATTGCACTTCAAAGGAGGTGAAAACTCAGGTCCACACAAAACCTGCTCATGGATGTTTATAGCAGCTTTATTCATTATTGCCAAAACTTGGAAGCAACCAAGATGTCTTTCAGTAACTGAATGGATACATGAAATTTGGCACATCTGAACAGTGGAATATCAATCAGTGCTGTAAAGAAATTAGCTATCAAGGAATGAAAAGTCATAGAGGAACCTTGAATGCATGCTGCTAAGTGAAATACGTCAAACTGAAAAGGCTGTATATTGTATGATTCTGACTATATGACATTTTGAAAAAAGGCAAAACTGTGGAAACAGTAAAAAGACCAGCAGGTGCAGGCATTTGAGAGCAGGAGGAATGAATAGGCATAGCACTGAGGATTTTTAGGGCAGTAAAAATACTCTGTATGATACTATAATGGTGGATATATGTCATCATACATTTGTCCAAAAGCCATAGACTGTACAACAGCAAGAGTGAACCCTGCTGCAAACTGTGGGCTTGGGGTGATGATGACACGTTTATGTAGCTTCATCAGTTGTAACAAATGTACCACTGCACTGGGGAGGTTGATAATGTGAGAGGCTCGGCATGTGGGAGGAAGGGATATATGGGAAATTTCTATCTGCCTCTGGGTTTTTCTGTGAACTTAAGATTGCGCTTTAAAAAAAAATTTTTTTTAAAGTAAGCAAAGAAGCTGGTAATAATTATAGTGACATCTAAATAACCACTGGTGTACTGGTGTCTTATGTGATCAACAATCTGGAATTACATTTGGGAGGTATGGACAGTGGAACAGAGGGAGTCAATGGAACTGCCATGTCCCTGATTTCTCAGAGTGAGGGTATGAATACTGAGAAATTCCCAATATTGATAGAAAACAACAGTTAAATATGCACTTCAACAATTTTAAGGTAATTATTAGTGAAACGGCAGTTGAATCTGTGATTTCGGAATCAAGAAAAAACATGAATTAAAAAACCCAAGCATTTTACTTCTGACAAAAGTGGACAGGATTAACCTGAAAACCCTCCTGCCATAACATCCTAGGTGCTGGATAAAATGAACAGGCATCTTTTAAAAGTTTTACTGATAGTTTCAGCTCAGGGTGGACAACTGCAAAGAATGTCACTTCCACCCTTGTAGCAGCAACAACAAATCAAGCCAAACTGCAGATCCATGGACCTTCTTGAGCCCCTCGTAGAGCTGAGATTGTACGGCAACCACTAGTCCAACTCAGGAGAAATAGATGCTTGTTGGGACATAAGGGACATCAGCACATGCTTAGCCATGGAAGACACAGTTGGGCAGAGAAGAAAGTTAAGATAGATTTGATGGAGGCCAAGTGAGAACTACCAAGAGAATGTGGGGGCCCCTAAGCTGTGGGTATGAGAGAGGCATACATGAGTCTTTTCTCCCTAGAGTCTACTTCAAGAGAGTTCGGAGAGCTTGGAGGAAAGGAATAGCAGCCACTGGGAAGGGATTCCAGAGCAAGGCAGGATCCTTTCCCCCTTTAATCTACAGGAGAAGTAGAATACTGTCACCCTGAGGACACTGGTGCAAACTATTGCAGCTGGGTGAAAGGAACATAAAATAATTGTCTATCTGTGGAGAAGAAACAGAAATGCATGCTTTGTAGAGGCCGTTAGAGCCTCTCTTCTTTGGGGCAAGGACAAATCAATGAGAAGACCCCACCCAAGACCCAGGGACACCTACCTACCAAAGAGCACAGAGTTTTGCTTTGGTTGTTTACTTTTTGGTGGTAAATTGTAGCTCGGCAAAATTAATTAAAGCTCTTGGCAGAGCAAGATGGCCAAATGGAAGCCTTGAGCCATCGTCCCCCTGCAGGAATACTAAGTGGAACAACTGTCCACACAAAAAAGCTCCTGCATAAGAACCAAAAGTTAGCTGGGTGGTCGCAGTATCTGATTTTAACATCATATTAAGAAAGAGACATTAAAGAAGGTAGGAAAGGCAGTCTTGAATCACCTATACCACTGCTCCCCCGTCCCTTGGCGGTGGCTACATGGTGTGGAGAGAAAATCCGTGTTCTTGTGGAAGGGAGAGTACAGTGATTGTGGGAGTTCGTGTTGAAACTCACTGCTGCCCTATCACAGTGGATAGCAGCACGGGGCAGAACTCACCCAGTGCCGTTGGAGAGAGCATTTAGACCAGCCCCAGCCAGAGGTGAATCATCCATCCTAGTGGTTGGAACCTGAGTTCCAGCAAGCCCTGCCACCATGGGCTAAAGTATTCTGGGGTCTTCAATAAACTTGCAATGCAGTCTAGGCCACAAGGACTGCAATTCCTGGGCAAGTCCTGGTGCAGTGCTGGGCTTGGAGCCAGTGGATTTGAGGTGCACGTGATCTAGTGAGACATCAGCTGGGGCAGCCAAGGGAGTGCTTGTGTCACCCCTTCCCCAGCCCCAGACAGTGCAGGTCATAGCTCCAGGAGAGACTCCTTCCTTTGCTTGAGGAGGGAATAAAGAGGACTTTGTCTTGCCACTTGGATACCGGCTCAGCCATAGTAGAATAGGTCACCAAGCAAAGTCCTAAGGCCCCTATTCCAGGTCCTTGCTCCCTGTTGAGACTTTAGACACACACTGGGCTAGAAGGGAACCTGATGCCCTAAAAGGAAGGGCCCAGTCCTGGTAGGATTCATCACTTGCTGGCTAACGAGCCCTTAGACCCTGAATCATCAGTGGTAGCTATGTAGTACTTGCCAAGGGCCTAGGGTGAGATTCAGAGCCACACTGGCTTCACGTGTGACCCAGCACATTCCCAGCTGTGATGGCTACAGAGAGAGATTCTGCTTGAGGAAAGGAGAGGGAAGAGGAAAGGAGACCTTGTCCTGCAGCTTAGGTACTGGCTCAGCCACAGTGGGGTAGAGCGCAGAATGGACTCCTGGCACCCTCAGTTCCAGGCCTTTGCTCCTGGATGGCATTTTTAGGACCTACCCTGGGCCAGAGGGGAGCTCACTGCCTGGAAGGGAAAGACCCCGGCCTGGGAACGTTTACCACAAGCTGACTGGACCTTGGGCCTTCAGTGGACATTGGTGGTTGCCCAGCAGTACTTGCCAGGGGCCTAGGGTGGAGGTGGCAACAAGGAGAGACTCCTCTGCTTGAGGAGAGAAGAGTAGGAAGAACTTGTCTTGTGGCTTGGATGCCAGCTCTGCTGCAGTAGAATAGAGCATCAGGTGGATTCCTAAGATTCCCAACTCTAGGCCTTGGCTCTTGGACAGTGTCTATGGATCAGCACAGGTCCAAGGGAAACTCACTGTCCCGAAGGGGTGGACACTAACCTGACTGGATTTGCCACATGGTGATTGTACGGCCCTTGAGCCTTGAGTGAACATAGGTGGTAGCCACAGTGGTCCCCACAGGCCTTGGGTGAAATACAGTGCTGTGCTGGCTTCAGGTCTGACCCAGCACGGTCCTAGTGGTGGTGGCCAAAGGGGTGCTTGTGTCACCCCTCCCCTAGCTCCAGGCAGCTCAACATAGAAAGAGACTCGGTTTGCTTGGAGGAAAGTAAGGGAATAGAACAAGAGTCTCTGCCTGGTAATCCAGGCAATTCTAGATCTTACCCAAAACCACCAAGGCAGTACCTCTGTGAATCTGCAAAAGCCACAGTATTACTGGGCTTAGGGTGCCCCCTAATGCAGATACGGCTGCAATGACCAAAGATCAAGTTCCTTTGAATACTTGGAAAGTCTTCTCAAGAAGGGCAGGTACAAGCAAGCCAAGACTGTGAGTACTACAATAAATACCTAACTCTTCAGTGCCCAGACACTGACCCACGTCCACAAGCATCCAGGCCATTCAGTAAGTCGTGACCTCAACAAACCACGTCAGGCGCCAGTGACCAACCTTAGGCAGAGATATGTGACTGTTCAGAAAGAGATTCGGAATAGCCATTTTAAGGAAATGAAATTCAAAGTAACACAGAGAAGGAATTCAGAATCTGATCGGATAAATAAAGAGATTGAAATAAAAAGCAGAAATTCTGGAAAAACGCAGTTGGCACTCTGCAGAATGCATCAGAGTCTCAACAGTAGAACTGGTCAAGAAGACATAATTGGTAAACTTGAAGACAGGCTACTTGAAAATACACAGAGGAGACAAGGAAAAAGAATAAAAAAGAATGAAGTGTACCGACAAGACTGAGAAAATAGCCTCAAAAGGACAATTCTAAGTCACTGGCCTTAGAGGGGAAATAGATTGAGGTAGAAAGTTTATTCAAAGAAATAATAACAGGGAGCTTCCCAGTAGAGAAAGGTATCAGTATCCAAGTACAAGAAGGTTATAGAACACCAAGCAAATTTAACTCAAGTAAGACTACCTCAAGACATTTAATAATTAAACTCCCAAAGATCAAGGATAAAGGATCCTAAAAGTGGCAAGAGAAAAGAAACGACATGCAAAGGAGCTCCAGTATGCATCTGGAAACAAACTTCTCAGTGAAAACCTTACAGGCCAGGAAAGAGTGGCATGACATACTTAAAGTACTAAAAGAAAAAAACTTGTATCCTAGAACAGTATATCCAGTGAAAATACACTTCACACATGAAGGAGAAATAAAGACTTTCTCAAACAAAAGCTGAGGTGCTTCATCAACATCATAGCTGTCCTACAAGAAATGCTAAAAGGAGTTCTTTAATCAGAAAGGAAAGGATGTTGATAAGCAATAGGACATCTGAAGGTACGAAACTAACTGGTGATAGTACAGGAAAAAACACAGAGTATTATTACACTGCAATTTGGTGTGTAAACTGCTCATATCTTGAGTAGAAAGACAAAAAGATGAACCTATCAAAAATAATAACTACAATAACTTTTTTGAGATGGAATTTTGCTCTTGTTGCTCAGGCTGGAGTGCAATGGCACAATCTAGGCTCACTGTAACCTTCGCCTCCCGGGTTCAAGTGATTATCTTGCCTCAGCCTCCCGAGTTGGTGCTCACCACCACGCCCGGCTAATTTTTTGTATTTTTAGTAGAAATGGGGTTTCACCGTGTTAGCCAGGATGCTCTTGAACTCCTGACCTCAGGTGATCTGTCTGCCTCAGCCTCCCAGAGTGCTGGGATTACAGGTGTGAGCCACCATGCGCAGCCAGTATAATAAGATTTAAAGAGAAACATCAAAACATTAAAAAATGGGAGGATGAAGGGAAAATGTACTTTTTATTAGTTTCCTCTTTGCTTGTTTGTTTTTGCAACCAGTGTTGTCATCAGTTTAAAATAATAAGATATTTGCAAGCCTCATGGTAACCTCAAATCAAAAAACATACAACAGATATACAAAAAATAAAAAGCAAGAGATGAAAACATACCACAAGAGAAAATCACCTTCACTAAAAGACAACAGGGAAGGAAAGAAGGAAGATAAGAGCACAGAACAACCATAAAACAAATAATAAAAGAGCAGGAATAAGCCTTTAACTTCTTAATAATAACATTGAATGTAAATGAGCTAAACTCTCCCATGAAAAGATTAAAAAACAAGACCCACCAATCTGTTGCCTACAAACAACACACTTCACCTATGAAGACATACAGTGGCTGAAAATAAAGTCATGGAAAAAGATATTCCATGCAAATGGAAAACCCAAAAAAGAGGAGGAATCCCTGTACTTATATCCGACAAAATAGATTTCAAGACAAAAACTGTAATAAGAGAAAAAGGTCATTATATGATGATAAAGGGGTCAGTTCAGCAAGATGAAGTAACAGTTTTAAGTACATATGCACCCAACACTGAAGCACACAAATATATGAAACAACTATTATTAGAGCTGAAGAGAGAGATAGACCCCAATACAATAATAGCTGAAGACAACACTCCACCTTCAACATTGGACAGATCATTCAGATAGAAAATCAAAGAAACATTGGAGCTAATCTGCGCTGTAGACCAAATGGACCTAATAGTTACAGAATATTTTATTCAATGGCTGTGGAATACACATTCTTCTCAGCACATGGATCATTCTCAAGACCATATGTTACGTCACAAAACAAGTCTTTAAAAATTCCAAAAAAAAAGTATATAAAATATCTTGTCTGACCACAATGGAATAAAACTAGAAATCAATAATGAGGAATTTTGGAAACTATACAAATATATGCAAATTAAACAATATGCTCCTGAATGAGAACAGAAACTGTATGATCATTTCAATTGATGCTGAAAAAGTTTCTGATAAAATTCAACATCCCTTCATGATAATTAAAAAAAAAAAAAAAGCCGTGTACAGCAGACCCATAGTTGGTATTACACTGATGGGGAAAAACTGAAACCTCCTAAGATCTGAAACAAGACAAAGATGCCCCCTTTCACCACTATTCAAGATAGTACTGGAAGTCCTAGCTAGAGCAGTCAGGCATGAGAAATACATAAAGGGCATCCAGATTGGAAAAGAGGTCAAATTATCATTGTTTGCAGAGGCTATAATCTTATATTTGGAAAAATCTAATGACTCCACTGAAAAACTATTAGAACTGATAAATTCAGCAAAGTTGTAGGATACAAAATCAACATACAACAACCAGTAGCATTCCTGTACGCCAACAGTGAGAAATCTGAAAATGAAATAAAGAAAATAATCTCATTTACAATAGCTACATATATAAAATAGCTAGGAAGAAACTTAACTAAAGAAGTGAAAGATCTTTAAGGTGATTACTGTAAAACATCGATGCCAGAAATTGAAGAGAACACACACAAATGGAGTGATGTTTCATGTTCATAGACTGGAAGAACCAATGTTGTTAAAATACCCATACAACCCAAAGCAGTCTACATATTAAACGCAGTCCCTTTCAAAATACCAATGACATTCTTCACAGAAATCGAAAAACAAAACAAAACAAAACTTAACATTTTATCTGGAAGCACACAAGACCCGAAAAAGTTAAAGCTATCCTAAGAAAAAAGAATGAAACTGGAGGAATCACATTAACTGATTTCAACTTATACTACAGAGCTGTAGTAACCAAATCAGCGTGGTGCTGGCATAAAAACAGATACACACCAATGGAACAGAATAGAGAACCCAGGGATGGGCACAGTGGCTCACACCTGTAATCCCAGCACTTTGGGAGGCCGAGGCAGGTGGATCACCTGAGGTCAGTTTGAGACCAGCCTGACCAACATGGTGAAACTCCATCTACTAAAAATACAAAAAATTAGCCAGATGTCTTGGTGGGTGCCTGTAATCCTAGCTACTTGGGAGGCTGAGGCAAGAGAATGGCTTGAACCTAGGAGGCAGAGGTTCAAGTCTGGAAACAGATTTCTCAGTGAAAACCTTACAGGCCAGGAAAGAGTGGTATGACATATTTAAAGTACTAAAGGAAAAAAACATGTATCCTGGAATAGTGCCTAACATCGTGCCACCACACTCCAGCCTGGTGTGACAGAGCAAGACTCCATCTTTAAAAAAAAAAAAAAGGTGATCTTTAGATCTTTTAAAAAAAAATAGAGAACCCAGAAATCATCCATCGACAGTAAACTTATTTTTGACAAAGATGACAAGAGTATACATTGGAAGAAAGGATAATCTCTTCAGTAAGTGATGCTGGGAAAAAAACTGGATATCCATATGCAAAAGAATGAAACTGGACACTTATCTCTCACCATATACAAAACTCAAATCAATATGGATTAAAGACAAATCTCAAAACTATGAAACTACTAAAAACATTGAGGAACTCTCCTGGACATTGGTCTGGGCAAAATTTCTTGAGTCTATTCCACGAGCACAGGCATCCAAAGCAAAAATGGACAAATAGGATCACATCAAGTTAAAAATCTGCACAGCAAAGGATACAGTCAACAAAGTGAGGAGACAACCCACAGAATGGGAGAAAATATTTGCCAACTATCCATTGGACAAAGGATTAATAACCAGAACATATAAGGAGCTCAAACAACTCAATAGGAAAAAAATCGAATAGTCCGATTTAAAAATGGGCAAAAGATCTGGATAGACATTTCTAAAAAGAAGACATACAAATGGCAAACAGGTATATGAAATGGTGCTTAATATCATTGTTCATCAGGTAAATGCAAGTCAAAACTATGAGACATCATTTCACCCCAGTTAAAATGGCTTTTATCCAAATAAAAATGGCAATAATGAATGCTGGTGGGATGTGAAGAAAAGAAACCCCTCATACACTATGAGGTAACAGGCAAAGGAAATGTAACATACACATAATTGGAATCCCCAACAAAATATTGGAAAAATGGGCAATAATAAATACTAAAAAAGAGTAAGTCAAGAATGTCTTCCGCAATACTGGTACCTGCACATGCCATCCAGGGGCCCAAGGACTAGCCAGCCCTGCCTGCTGCCACCACCACTGATGCCACCCAGGGTAATGAGGACTAGCTTATACAGCACCTCGGTCTCCGGCAAAGCACCACGGCCTCTAGAAACAAACACAGCCTAAGCTACTGAAGAACTTGCAGATATCACTGATGTTAATTACAGCCACAAAAATCATACAGAGATGACATTACAGCACACACTCAGAATTAAAGCCAAAGTACCCTACCCAGCTGGCACTATAGATACAATTACAGGAAAAGAAGTCTTTCCCTAAGAAAGCTACTTCATAAAATTGGTAGAAGTGACTATTACAACAGATGCACAGTTATCAACCTAAGGACACAAGAAACACGAAAAAGCAAGGAAACACGACAACTTCAAAGGAACACAATGATTCTCCAGTAGCAGACCCCAAAGGAAAGGAAATCTATGAAATGCCTGAAAAGAATTTCAAAATAGTAATCTTAAGTCTTAGCAAGAGACAAGATAACACAGAAAGACAAAACAAAGAAATCAGGAAAACAATTGATCTGAATGAGAAATTCAACAAAGAAATACATTTCATGAAATAAACCAAACAAATCCTGCAACTGAAAAGTTCAATGAACTAAGTAGGAAAAAAATACAACCAAGAGCTCCAATCAGTAGCTATATCAAGCAGAAGAAAGAATTTCTGAATTTGAAGACAGAGCAACTAGCACTTTTTTTGGTTTGGTCTTGCTTTGCTTTGTTTTTGAGACAGAGTCTTTCTCCGTCACCCAGGCTGCATGGCATGGTCACAGCTCACTGCAGCCTTCACCTAGCAGTCTCAAGCAATCCTCCCATCTCAGCCTCCTGAGCAGCTGGGACTACAGGCCTGCCCCGCCACACCTGGCTAGCTTTTAAACTTTGTAGAGATGGCATCTTACTATGTTGCCAAGGCTAGTCTCAAACTCCTGGGCTCAAGCAATCCTCCCATCTTGACCTCCTAAAGTGCTGGGATTACAGGCATGAGCCACCACACCTGGTCAAAGACAAAGCTTTTGAAATAACCTGGTCAGACCAAAAAAAAAAAAAAAAAAAAAAAAAGAAAGAAAAATCCTATGTGACATATGGAAGACCATCAAGTGAACAAATATTCAAATTTTAGGAATTCCAGAAGGAAAAGAGATGGGGAAATGCATAGAAAATTTAATGAACTAATAGCTGAAAATTTCTCGAGTCTTAGAAGAGATATAAACATCCAGGTAATTATTATGCCACTTTCTGGCTTCTGTGATACCAGTGAGATGTCAACGATCTAATTGTTACTCCCTTGTAAATAATCTTTTTTTTTTTTTTCCTTTAAGGCTATATTTAAAGATTTTCTCTTTCCTTGATTTCTGCAGTTTTACTATTTATTTAGGTGTAAATTTATTTTATTTATCCTCCTTTGGATGTATTGGGTTCATTGAGTCTTTCAAGAATCTGTTCAGTCTTTAAGGTATCTGAAAACTTCTCAGCCACTGTCCCTTCAAATACTGCCTCTCGTGTGTTATCTCTATTATTTCCTTCAAAGACTCTTGCATGTGTGATAGGTTCTGTCTTCATCTTCCATGGTTCTTCAGCTGTTTTTAAGTGTTCTGTCGCTTTGTTTCTCTGGACTGCATTCTGATGCAATTTCTTTGAATCTATTTTCCAGTTCACTGTTTGTCTCTTCATCTGTTTATAAATCTGTTGTTCAGACATTGACTTTTATGGTAATTTGTTTCCTTAGTTCTTATTGTTCTTGATTGTAAACTGTTCATATGCTTTGTAAATATATTAGTTGGAATTCTTTGAGTCTTTGACTTAATTTTCCCCAGAAAGATTTGTATTTCCTTCAACTTGTCACCTGGATGGCGGGGAAAGGGGTGTCTCCAGTATAGGACCATTTTTGTAAGTAAATCAGCTTAAAGTTTGGACCACATGAGGTTAGACTGAATTTGGATCACTTCATTGAGGTCTGCCTTGAGTTCATAAATTCTTGGGGTATTTTTTGTCCTTCCTCAATGTTACTGCTGAATTGTGTCTTGGCCTTTTGGCTAAGATCAAGTGGAGTATCTGTTCTTACCAGTTTCATATTAGGGCTGAGACAGGAATGTTTCCTGCATGTCTGTGCACAATTGCATGAAATGTTTCACTTCCCCTTTGAAGTTTCTGCTTTACAAAGGATCCTCTCCTGTGCTTCCCACCTTGGGAAGAGCCGCAGGCTTGTGTCCTCTCCTCCGAGCCCGCTATCACTGTCAGACTTGCTCAGTCTGTGCAGGGTTCTGTAGGAAACCTGGATCTGAAAGCTGGCATTGGCATGACTTTTCCTGGGGTTCTTGATTTCCCTCTGCATGTTCCTTGTGATTTATTTGCTTTCATGAATGATCTGTGATGTGTTTTATAAGTTTCTTTGAATTCAGCTCTTTGTTTTATTCAGGGGGGTTGTTCGGGGCATCTTATCTGCAATAGTATAAGAAATGGAAATCCCCACGGCTGTTCTTCAGTTTCTGTGTCCTTTTGGTTTGGATCTGTCTTAACCAAGAAAACAGAGCCTGAGGCAACAATATAAAGCTTTGGCGCTCTATTTGGGAAGCGTAAACCCAGGGCTGTGAGAGTGAGGGGCGAGAGACTGAGGCAAGGAAGGATTTCCCTGCAGTGACACGATGTGAGTCCCAACTGTGCTGGCTACTGTTTCACAAGGGGCTGAGGTGACCTGGCTTGGCAGATGCCTCTGGGTCAGCTGTAAGGGAAGATGGCTCCAGGGGTCCACAGGAGGGGAGCGGAATTCGTCCACTGGCTCTCTTCTGGCATCTACTTTCCACTGGTCAAAGCTGTCCCCACAGGGAGTCAGCAGCCCTGGGTTACATCCTCAGCCTCTCAGTAGCTGCTCTGGGTTCCACATCCCCATGCTGCAGAGTGGCATCTCATGCAGACACAGAAGTGGCAGGGGGAGCATGTGGCTGGCCTGCCTGGCTGCACTGGGTTGGTCGAGGCAGGTCAGCAGGAGCCCTGAGTGGCTGGTTGGCCCACACCACAGCAGAGCCAGGGAGGCCAGCAGGCACCTGAGCTGTCTGTGATAGAGGGTCTGAGGTGCTGCACATTTCTGGGCCACCACACCTGCTGAACTCAGGTCTGTGTCATTACAAGTCATTGGTTGCTGGGTGATGGTAAAATATCAGAGGTAGACTGGCTGTGTTCCCAACCCTTTTTCCTCTAGCTCCGCACGCCATCTCCATCCCCAGCACTGTCTCCTGGCAGCTCAGGATAAAGTCACATGAAGCTCTGGGTGCAGGTCAAGGGCTAGTGGTGGGCGTGAGGGGCTCTGCTGCTATGAGGTGGGGAGGCGGTGGGGTGGGTAAGTTCCTGTGGGGAGGCCCGTGGGGTGGGTAAGTTCCTGTGGGGAGGCGGTGGGAGGCTGGTTTGGGTAGCAGGTTCAGACTTGTTTACAGGAAAGGGTATCAGGGCCCTGCTGGGTTTCAAACCCCTGACGCCTGGGTTAGTACCCCAAGTCCTTTCAGGGCAGAACCTCAAAACCCCCACAGGAGTGATCCAAGGTGCGGAACTGGGTTCCTGGACAGCCAAGGAAAGAATGCTGCGGCCAGATACAGGTGGCCATCTGCACACAGTCACTGTGCCCACTTGCTCTGAGAATTCCTGAAACAAGGGGCTTAATAATGACCTGACATCATGTGGGGCCGTGGAGTCCATCTCCCATGGACGTGAGCGTAGGGAACGGTGGCCAGATTTTGTGCCCTTCCCCGCACGAGGAGGCTCGAGTCTTGCTAGAGCAGCGTGACCTGGTGTGGCCATAAGAGGGTGTGTGAGGGGCAAACGGGGGAGAAAAATGGGGCAAGCAGTACCTCCTCAGCGCCCCCAACCCACTGACCCTTACCAGCCACCAGCACCCGAAGGAGAAGGTGTTTTAGGACAGCCAGTCGAGAAGGCGAGGTAAACGTCCTCTATGTCTAGCCTGGCGACAAGTTTGAGCTGATGGGACATTAACTCACAAAGCGAAGTAACTGCAGCCCCGTGTGAGCCCTCCCTGAATTAATGGCAGGGGAATCTGCTTCAAACAGAAATGGGTTATTTACAGAAACTTTGGATGTGCAGTTGAGTCCTAATCCTCCCACTAATGGTGAGGCTAATGGGGTGGACAGGACAGCGTCAGCCAGCCCCAGCTGACTTCTCTCTGCTGCTGGAGGTCATTCTGTGGTGCTGTGGGGTTTGACAGCGTTTTTTGCCTTCCTGCTTTTTTTAAGGCAGACATTGCCAGTTCAGCTTTTCTGAGTTGTGTTCTGTTCCATGTAGGGGGAAGATGGTCGAGGGATCTGCGAGGAACATGGGGAAGGCACCTTGTGCCCCACACATCTGTGGATGATGCTCATGGGGTCATGCTGGGTGAGTCCTGATTGTGTGCCTTTAGAGAGGGTCTCCAGCCCAACCGCTCAGTGCTGGAACAGTCCTGTCTCATGGATACGTCATGGCAAATGCCAATGGCAATGTCATCATCGGAAAGTATTTAAATTTCTCAAAACAAGCAACCAGAACTGTTAAAGGTAAGCCTAGACATAAGGCAGCCCTCTGTAGCCCACCAACATGACACTAGTGTAGGCTCGTACACGCCTTGCATTCCGTGGAATCACTGAATGATTATAAAAGTGTTATTTGTGGCCGGGCGTGGTGGATCACGCCTGTAATCCCAGCACTTTGGGACGCCAAAGTGGGCGGATCACTTGAGGTCGAGAGTTTGAGACTAGCCTGACCAGCATGGAGAAACCCTGTCTCTACTAAAAATACAAAATTAGCCGGGCATGGTGGCGCTTGCCTGTAATCCCAGCTACTCAGGAAGCTGAGGTGGGAGAATCTCTTGAAGCTGGCTTCTGCCAACAACCTCAGGGAGCCCGGTCGCTGCTGCCTCCCCAGCACCCTCAGGCAAGACCTCAGCCTGGCCATTGCCTTGCCTTTGGCCTTGTGAGGCTCCAAGCAGAGAACTCAGTCATGACCCACAGAAACTGTTGTTCAATCCTTTATGTTTGTAACAATCCAAGCACCCCCACTCCCCAGAGTTGCATGGTAAGTTTCATTGTCTCCTTCAAGGTAGAGGCCATGAAGGAGCTTCCCTCCTGAAGAGTCCTGAAGTCCCCATGCTGAGTTGAACCGCACAATCAACTCAGGGACCCCCTCCCCCACCCCACCGCCTGTTCATCGCCCCCGGTGGTGACTGTGCCGCGAGCCTCCTGTGGGCAGCCCATAACTCAGCTTCAGAACCACGCCATCTCTTGATTTTGCCTTTGATCAGAAGTTGTATCTGTTTAGATGTACTGTGGTTTCTGATACATTTGGGTTGTTTGCACCTCTCTATATTGTGTTTTCTAATTTGTCCTTCTGTTGTTTTTTTCTCCGTTCTTACCCCTCCTTTTGGCTGATTCATTCCTTCTGCTTATCCCACTTCCACTCCTTTACGCTACTTGGAGAATTATACCCTCTGTTCCTATTGTTTTGGGGGGAATCTCGAAACTTTAATCTACAATTTATCTTAGAGTCTAAAGTGGCAGGAGCAATACCTCACGCCTGTGATCCTAGCACTTTGGGAGGCTGAGGTAAAGGGATCACTTGAAGCCAGGATTTCGAGACCAGCCTGGGCAACACAGTGAGACCCTGTCTGTACAACATTTGTGGGGGAGGGAACCTAGTTGAGTGTGGTGGCGTGCACCCATAGTCCTAGCTACTCAGGAGGCTGAGGTGGGAGGGTTTCTTGGGCCCAGGAATTCAAGGTCGTGCCACTGCACTGCAGCCTGGGCAACAGAGCGAGACCCCTCTCAGAATAAATTCTAAAGCTATTCAGTGTCTTAGTCTCTTTTCGTTCTTCTCAAACATCCAGAGTTTCTGAAACTCAGGCAGCTTGCTCTCAGACCACTCAGAGTCATTTGCTGTGCCTTGTTTTTCTCCCCCCGCAGGTGGCATTGCCGCCGTTACTGGTGTTAGGACTGATCACGGTGAGTTCAGCGTCACTCATGCTCACCGTTCCCTCGCTTCAGTATCTCCTCTTGTGTCTCAAACTTTCCTTTTGGGATTATTTTCCATCTTTACATTCTTTCTGCGTTTCTAATGGTCCTTTAGTGAGATGTGTTTGTGGTAAACCATGTTGGTTTTTCTTTGTCTGGAAGTAGTCTGTATTTTCCTCTTATTCTTAAAAGATAGTTTTGCTGATAACACCAAGTCTAGGTTGACAGTATTTTCCCCAAGTGCTTTGAGAGATTACCGGTGCCTTCCGGCACCAGTGTCGTAGGGAAGTTGGCTCTCAGCCTTGTTGCTGCTTTTTTTTTTTTTCAGATGGAGTTTTGCTGTTGTCCGCCAGGCTGGAGTGCAGTGGCACAATCTCAGCTCCCTGCAACCTCTGCCTCCTGGGTTCAAGGGATTCTCCTGCCTCAGCCTCCTGAGCAGCTGGATTACAGGCATGTGCCACCATGCCCAGCTAATCCTTATATTTTTAGTAGAGATGGGGTTTCACCATGTTGCCCAGGCTGGTCTCGAACTCCTGACCTCAGGTGATCCACCCACCTCAACCTCCCAAAGTGCTGGGATGACAGGCATGAGCCGCCATGCTCGGCCACTGCTGCTCTTTTTTGAGTCGTCTGCCTTTTCTCTCCTGGGACTCAGCATCCTCTTTGTTTTTTTGCAGTTTCACCACCAGTCTCCAAATGTGGGTTTCTTTTGAGTTCTCTTGTCGGGATTCACTGGACCTTCTGAATGTGAGGATTTATGTCTGAAAAATCCTCACCTGACGTCTCCTTCAGTGTGACCTCTCCTGCATTCTTTATTCTCTCTTTCTAGAATATTCATTGCATAAAGATGAAGCCCGTACATTCTCTCTTCTGTGTCCTTTTATATTTCTTTCATTTTCTATCTCTTTAGCTTTCTGGGCTGCATTCTGTGTAACATTATCGGATTTATCATTCAGTCTATGAATTATCTTTTAAGTGTGTCGAATTTGCTATTCAACTATTAGGTTTCTAATTTCAATGATCATATTTTAATTTCTAATTATATTTCATTTCTGATAACATCTTGTTCTTTTGTCATACTTCAATACCCTCTCTTATTTCTGGAACCATATTAGCCATCATTACTTCATACTCTGCCTTGGATTATGAGTCTGATTGTACACTTTGTTGTTTCTGCTGACTCTTGCCTATGGTGCCTGCTTCCTGGTGCATATGGTGCCTCTGTGTTGCGAAATCACGTTCATGTGGGTGGGACGCTTAGGTGTCTGAGGGTAGATCCCTGCGGAGGCTTTGTGTTTGCCTTTGCCAGGACCTGAGCAGCCCACTTGGAAGTGTATTTTGTAGGTGTAGATGCTTTGAACCTTGAACCCACTTGAGAATGGCCTGTGGTAGAAATTCTCGGAGACTTTTTCTCTTATTTGCTCCTCTTTTCAGAGCAGAGGCTCATGCAGCAAATGTCTCTGTTCCTGTGACTGGTGGGTGTCCCTGGCTCACTCTTGAGGGCCCCTCTTTTGGGCTCCTGGCTTCCTGCAGGGCTTCTGCTCTGACTTCTTGCCTCACGTGGCCCCAGGCTTCATCTCCTGTGCTTGCCTGCGGCTGGCTGGTCAGTGCTTAGGATCCTGGCCAGCAGGGATCAACAGGACCTGTACAAATGGAGCTAAGCCCTGCCATGCCGGGCTGGATTCACGCTTCTCCATGGTCTCAGGCTTTTTGGGATTCCACTTACCTTCTCCCCAGAAAGATTTTGAAATGTGATGTTCTGGGGCATTTTTGGGTCTTAGATGCTCTCTGTTGGGAGGCCTCCTCCCCCGTCTCTTCTGCTGTGTTCTGGAAGGGGTGTCCCTGGCCCGCCTCCACAGGATTAGAGAACTGCATTGCAGTTGGCATTTGAAGGACTCCGCACAGTGTCCCTGCTCCTGTTCAGCTTCTCTCTGTGCTCTGCAGCCTCCACTGTGTGACTCCTGCCCGCTCCCTGCATGCAGAGTGTCACTTGTTCTGATGCAGTCTCACTGTCCCTGTGGCCGCTTGTGTGCTGGTTTATTGATCCTCAGCGTTCCCTGAGGAGACGGGCCTGGGAGGGCAGCGGCAGGCCCCACCCACACGCAGACCCCAAGGCCAGCCTGGTGCTGACCACGTGGTGGCTCAGGAGACTGTGGCATCTGCCTGCTGGTGCAGGTGGCGTGTGCTCGTTCTCCTGAGGGATGTTTTTTGCAGACCAGCTCACATGCTGTAGCACTGTGGCCTTCTCAGGAGTCAGCAAGCACGTGTGTTCCTGTAGGCCTTTCTAGAAAGTGACAGGTGGGGATGTGTTGGCGGTGGGGGAGGGGGGAGGGGTCGATTGCCTGGCAGCCTCCTGCGGGCCCAAAGCTGTGCACTCTACGCACCACTCACATCCCGGGAGGACAGCGAGCCCAGGGGCGCGAGGCAGTTCTGGCGCCTCCTGGGAAGACCTTTCGATAGGAGCGAGAAGCTCCATGCGTCACAGGCCTGCTGGAGTGAGCCGGTATGGCCGTGAGGACTGCTGGGCCTGGAACAGACGGTCCCCGCAGAAATGAGCGGCGCCACAGTGCCCCCAGGATGTGCGCCCCTCCGCTCGCTCCTGTGGTTCCCACTTGTCGGGGCTGGGTCACTGAATTATCAGGCCCGCTTTGGCTGCCCCATCCCTCCCGGAAGACTCCGCTGCTACAGAGGGCGGA
The DNA here is from genome assembly GCA_963573385.1 of Cacajao melanocephalus. NCBI lineage: Eukaryota > Metazoa > Chordata > Mammalia > Primates > Pitheciidae > Cacajao > Cacajao melanocephalus. The sequence continues at coordinate 194,905 of CAUYLG010015781.1, forward strand.
GTATGAGGAAGAGATGGCCCTGGCAGCGGGGGCCCCGGAAACGTCTCCGTTATCTTTGGGGTCCCCTCTGTACCTGCCATGGCCTCCCTCACACTCCTCTGTGTGGGACCAGGCTCTGCCTCACAGGTGCCTGGCGTCCACACCGCGGGCTGGGAGGCCGGGCGGGCTGGGGTCTGCCCTCCTCCTCGAGGAGCAGGACAGCGAAGGCGCCCCGAGCTGACTCAGCCCTGCCCGAGAGCAGGTGCCTCTCCTTGAGGTGGACGTGGTGTGTGCAGTGGGGGGTGGTGTCAGGCTGAAGTGTGTCCCCCAAAATTCATACGTTGAAGCCCTAACCCCTAGAACCTCCAGGTGCGACTTAGGTCTTCAAAGGAGATGGGCTTAAAAGAGGTGATCGAGTTAAAAGGAGGCGTAAGTCATCAGATGCACCTTTAGTACGTAAGTTGCAGTGCTCAAAATACCTTCATAGATTGAGATGTAAGGTAAAGGAGGTCAGCGGGGTGGTTGGGACCTGGTCTGCCTGGTATCCTTGTAAGAGGAGGGGATGAGGACACAGACACACACAGAAGGCTGGCCCTGGGCGAAGACGGCATCTGGGAGCCCAGGAGCATCTCAGGGACCAGCCCTGCCCTCCCTGACCTCGGACCCAGCCTCCAGGACTGTGGGGAATCTAGGAATCCGTGTGGGTGCTGAAGCCCCAGGCTGTGGTGTTTTCTCACAGCCGCCGTGACTCACAGCGGATTTGTCCTCCGGAGTCCCCGATGACTCTTTGCCCTGGGGCCCTGTCTTGGTTCTGTGGCCGAGCACACCTGCTCCCTGCCCTTCCAGGCTCCTGCTCTGCCTGTGCCGATCTCCTGGCTGGGGCCGGAGACTCGCAGGTGGGAAGTGGGTGCTCCTGCCAGGAGCAGGGCGTGTACATCTGAAAACGTGAGGGTGATCAGTGCCAGGGAGCTGGCTTTGACTGCCGCTGGAAGTGGATCTGGGGAGGAGTCACTCGAGGCTGGAATCCCCCGGGAGGCAGTGGGTGGGTGCCGAGGTCCCAGCTGACTGGGGCAGTTCCTACTTCTCATTTTTAGAAGCCGAGGTGTCCCAGTTAGCGGCTGCTTCGGAACAAATCACCCTCCAACTTAATGGTGTAAACAACAACTCATTTCATTGTCGTCACAGTTCCTCAGGATCAGGATTCCAGGCGGGCTGGGCTCAGGGCTCTACTTGGAAAATATGCTTTATGGGCCCCACTATTCCCTGCCGTGGTGGGGGCCCAGGAAGCATCCCCAGTTCGGTGGAGAATGTTGAGGTGAGTGCTGGAGGGTGCTCACCACTGCTGGGCCCCTCTGTGCCTGCCGTGCTGGGCCAGGCGGGACCCCCACACCCACAAAGCCCTTTCTGTTGCCACCCCTACGCCACACATCTTCCTCCCTCCCCAGAACATCTGGTGACGATTCATTGCACCGTCCTGGGCCCACCGTGCTTGGGGCTGCTTCAGTGCCTGTGTCAGTGTCCCCAGAACTCGCGTGTTGAACTGCTACACCCCTGCGTGCTGCTGTTAGGAGGCGGGGCCTCTGCGAGGTGAATGATCAGCACGAGGCCGGAGCCCCGTGAATGGTTTTCCCAGTGGTCAGCATAGCCTGATGCGCAGCCAGGGAGTGAGACCCGGCGCCAACACAGTGTGAGCGGAAGGCCGAGCATAGAGACAGTGAAGTATGATGAAAGGCCTTTCTCTTCGGCCGCATTGCAGGAAGAATTTCTGCTGCTCACGGGAAGAAATGTAAAGACGGAAGAAGTCAGCGGCCGAGGGAGCTCAGGGAAGGGTGAGCAGAGGCAGGAAGGCCGGGGGAGCCAGGTGGCCCTGGGGCTGGGGGGCGGGCAGAGCCACCGTGTGGGTGCAGAGGGAGCCCCAGGAGCTCGGGTGGGTCCTTTCTTGTGCTGCCTGTGTTCTTCCCAGAGTGCAGGAGTGGGAGGAAGACACAGAGAGAGGGAGAAGGAAAGGGAGAGCTGGGGGAGAGACACAGAGACAGGGAGACACAGAGGGAGACCCAGGTCTTCTCCCGCCCCTTGCTCCTCGGTGCCGGCCATTCCACAGCCTGCGCCCTCCTGACTGGCGTCCCACGGGAAGCCAGCGTCTCACGGATGGGCCTCTGGGGCGCTTTCTGTTAGCATCCCTGTGGACGCCGGGTCCATCTTCCTCGGCCTGGGAAGGACGACGGCACCCCGGGCAGTGAGAGGCCCTCTTGCCTTTGCGGAGCCTGAGGACTGACTCAGCTGCGCTTTCCCGGGACTCCTCCTCTGTTGCTTTCTGCGAGGCTTTGAAGATGACAGCGTTCATCTCCTGTAACGCCTAGCCGACAAAAGCCATCACATTTCTAGAGAAAAATAACAGCTCACCCAGAACCACGCCAAATAGTTAGGACACTTGATATCAAACCAAGGGCTTCGCTTGGATCCTAGGAGACTCGGAGGCATTTTAAACTTTCCTCAACCTTCGGCCGAGACGGTTATGAGGGTCTGGGGGCCTGGCCAAGTGCGGCGGAAGCCTAATGGCGCATGTTTCTTGGAAAGCTCAACCCTCATGTGCCCTTCTGACATTAACAACCCCAGACCTTAGGTCTGGGAGGAGAATGGCCGCATGGCCTTGTCGCCAGCAAAAGCAGGACTAAGTCCTCCTGTCGCAGGGCGCCCCCGCATCTGCTCCCTTCGCCCTTTGCGTGCTGGAAGAGACAGATGTGTGCTGAAGGTTCTCACCCCAAAGCGCGGGGACCAGCAGAGCCTCGGCTATGGCAGCTGCGGGGACTCAGGAGTGAGGGACTGCCTCCTGCAGGGTAGTTGTTGTGTCAGCCGCTGTGGCGTTAACTCCATCTGCAGAAGAGACGGTCACGGGCCATCCTCTCACTTCGGATCTTCTGAGGCCATGGGAGCTGCACCCCACTCTCCTCGTGCTCAGCCTCTGTGAGCCACTCCCTCCTTAGGGCTCTGTGGGCTTTCCATCTTACTCTTTTCCACAGCGATCACTGTCATCCAGCTCCCTCCTTCCTCTACCTGATGATGAGACACCTTGTGCCTGTCCAAATGCAACTGACCAGTTCCTAAAACCTAGAGTTGATTTACAAGAAACCCCTATATCCGGCACAGAACTTCATGGTTTGTGGATGATGCCGTGACAGGTGAGGAAGAGGCATCCCACTGGACGCACTGTCCCTACCCTTTGGGACGGGGCTGGGGCAGCCCTGCCGGCCGTGGCTGCTGAGCGGAACTACTTTAACCAGGGCTTGTCTTCGGGCAAAAGGTCAAACTGCAGATACTTAAACCCACAGCCATGATGCCTTTAGGTTGTTCATGAGTTTGGTGTGCTTTGGAAACAGAGACTTTTTGACCTCTGGAAGGAACCAAATTAAAATACACTTTTGTCAATATTATTAAATTCAGTTTGGCTTCCCTCTGCTTTGGCCATAATCAAAACTTTTGGATAGTCAAAAATTGGAGTCTGATGAGGCTAAAGAAAAAAAACTTGGTTGATTCCACAGTAAAAGCCACTGCCTTGAGTTTCGCTAAGACTAAAAACCTTATAGCTAACATTGCTTATTTTCCAAAAAAGGATGTAAATGATGTTATTAAAGACACTCTGTCCCAAGCACCCATGAGCCGGTGTTACCAGAATCTGTGAAAACCCCACTCACGATGACACATCAGACGACTCATCGAGCAACTAATGAACTTACACGTCTACAAAATGGTATTGGTGGGGAAACGTTCAAGGGCGGCCAAAGGCACAACTGACTCATGCTTTTTCCAAAATTCAGCGCAGAAGAGACAATTCAGAGAGTCCCAGGCCATTCTGATCTGCCAAGTGGACCCTCTGAGGTTTGGCAAATGGACTTCAGCCACTGCCTCTCAGGGCCATAAATATGTCGTGATGATTTGCATGTTTTCCTGCTGGGTAGACACATTCCCCCGCAGATGTGCCACCGCCTCAGATGCTGCAAACTCTGTCAGACAGATTCTCCCTAGGGGGCAGGAGCATATCTTCACAGGTAGTGACCAAGGAACGCCACTGGCCAGGTCAGAAATCCGTGAAGTCTCATCCACATGACAGCAGTTCTGTTGTGCCCACCACCCCAATCTTGTGACTGCTGGAAAGCGCAGGTAGCATCATCAAGATTCAACTGGCAGAGTTTCAGGAAGCACTAAAATGGCCCTGGCCAAAGGCACTTGCTCTGGGTCTCCACCTTTTGAAAAATGCAAGTTGTCACCTTTTGAAATTATCCCCGCGAGTGGAGGGGCAATGCATATAGTCCCTTCTGCTTTTAATAGTCAACTGATTAAAGGAGACATTCTCCAATATTGCAAAGGAATAATTAGGGCTATACACACAAGTCATACCCTGGCAAAACAGTCTCTATGCAGTATGCTACCAGGAGATAGAGACACCAGACGTCACAACCTTCGGCCTGATAATTTTATTGGAAAAGACATTTACAAAAGATTTCCTTCAACCTCTGGAAGAGTCCACGTCGGGTACTCCTTACCAATCCCTGTGCTGCCAAACTAAAAGGTGTTGGCCGTTGGATTCAGGTTTCTCATTTAAAGAAGTCTCCTCCCGCTGCTGGAATTCCAACAATCAGACGTGAAATGAGAACTGGCCCAAAGGGGAAGCAGATGGCAGTGGAGGTTGACTGAGGTCATGTCTGCCACGAGGGACGTGACTCCCTGGGACAAGTCCATCCCAGCAACAATGAACAGCATCAGATTCGCTGATTGATTGATCTGTGATACTTTCTGGAGGAAGGACTTGATCAAAAGGGGGACATGTGAAAGAAAATGAAGTCAGTAAGGCTAAGGCTTTCTGAAGTAGAGCTGGGCAGCCACGGGCGGACTGCACTCACATCTGCCAACAGCCAGTCCACAGGACGTGCCCACAGACTGGGACAAACAGCTGAGGCCAGCACCGATGGCCTTCACATCCCCCAGCTGGGAGTGCCCAGAAGAACTAGCCAGTCAGAATGGGTTTGACTTAGGATTTCTGCCCAACCAGTGAACTGCCTCCAAAAACCCTTTGTGGAATCGCCTATACAAATCTCTTCAGGCCGGGCAAGGTGGCTCACACCTGTAATCCCAGCACTTTAGGAGGCCGAGGTGAGTGGATCACCCGAGGCCAGCAGTTCAAGACCAGCTTGGCCAACATGGTGAAACCCTGTCTGTACTAAAAATACAAAAATTAGTCAGGCATGGTGGCGTGCGCCTGTAATCCCAGCTACTTGGGAGGCTGAGGCAGGAGAATCGCTGGAACCCACGAGGTGGAGGTTGCAATGAGCCGAGATCACGCCACTGCACTCCAGTCTGGTAACAGAGACTCCGTCTCAAAAAAAAAAAAAAACCCAAAAACCTCTCCAGTGTTTGCCTTACAGGACACTACCCAGGGCTACCCTGATTCACTGTACCCAAACTGCAACCCTTTGTGTCCCAAATAAATGCTTTAGTTAATGGTATTAAAAATGAACAAATGGTATTAAAAATGAAAAAGCAGATTCAAAACGTTCAAATGGTTCTAACTCAATGTGTTAATACAGTCACAGCTGCTTACTGTAAACAAACACTTAAAATTGCTCTACCCCAGGAAGTTGTGCAGAAAACAGTTACGGGTGAGCCATTGGGCCCAGCCCACCATACGACGGCCCTCTGTGCTTGTGTGCCCCAATACACAGCGAAACACCTGGTCGTGCCTGTGCAAGCTGGCTTAGTGTCGCCTGACGGCACTGGAGTGAAACAGAGCCAGGCTGCTGCCATTCACACAGATTTTAAAAACGAAACCTTTATCACGGGAGCACCTTTGGAAAAAACTCGGAATCATGACTTGAAGCTGGCAGAACAGGCTGTGGCGGTAGACTTCGGCACAACCAACATTGCTCAAGACACGAGATTTACATCCATTCCAAGTTGCAAATTCACCTTTTTCTCCTGCAACAAAAAGACTGTCAGCTTAAAAAAGGGAGTGAGTTCCATCATCCCTACAGCAGCTAAGACAACCCCTCGGAGTCCACCTGGACTCCTGGCCCCGCCTTCCTGATGTTCAGACCCAGCAGCTCCTTCCAGAAATACCGCTGGCACTCTGGTCCTCTCGCTAAATTTGGCCTAAAGCTGCCTCCATTCTTAATCTAACTAAGCATGCAAACAAACTCAACCTAATGAGTGAGTCTGTTCTTGTAACAAGTAGCTGAGTCTCAGCCAATCACAAGCTGCCAGTGGATCAGACCACACCCACATGTGGCAGGCGACCAGCTGTAGCCAGTCGGGCTGTTCCCTGCCTCACTGCCATGTTCTGTCCGTAAGTGCTGCCTGCCCGTGTCGCTGAGTGGAGCTCCCTGAATCGCTCCAGGTTCTGAGTGCTGCCCAATTCATGAAGTGTGTTCTTTGTTGAAATAAACCCTGACTTTTTTTTATTTTTTTTGAGACAGAGGAGTCTCACACTGTTGCCCAGGCTGGAATGCAGTGGCACCATCTCAGTTCACGGCATCCTCTGCTTCCCAGGTTCAAGTGATTCTCCTGCCTCAGCCTCCCGAGTAGCTGGGATTACACGTGTACCACCAAGCCCGCTAGGCTAATTTTTGTATTTTTTTAAGAAGTAGAGATGAGGTTTCACCATGTTGGCTGGGCTGGTCTCAAACTCCTGACCTTAAGTAATCTGACCGCCTCTGCCTCCCAAAGTGCTGGGATTACAGGCATGAGCCACTTGCGTCCAGACTAAAGTTTTCTTTCAACACTCGTGACCACTGTCTGACACAGCAAGGGCCTCCTCACCAGCCCCTGGCTTCCAGGCTGTTCTCTGCACAGTGGCGACAGCACGCCCTGCTCAGGCCCCACAGTGGACCTCCTGCCCACACACCTCCCGATGCACCCCTGGCTCAGCGGCTCCATCTGTCACACCAGCTTCTCTCCGCCTCGGCCGTATGTTCCCCGGGGCCTCTGCACTCAGTTCCTGGCGTTACATGCTACAGCCCCTACCCTTCCCAAGCCCCTCCCAACCTCCCACCTCCTCCAGGCTGCTTTCTCCACTCTGGTCATGCAGCATTCACCAGCGCCTAGCCCACAATCTTCTCACTGGCTGGTCTTTTTTTCCCACCACAAAGGCCACACTGCCTTCTCCTATGTGCCTAAAACGCTGGCAGTTTTCAAACATTTTACAACTGTGGGATCCTTTCCCCCAAGAGTCCTCCCGGCAGCCTAATGGACAGAGGAGGGCTGGCTGCTGTCGGTGGCGACGAGCCTTGCAGGGCCCCTTGAGCAGATGCCGGCCACACTGGGGGCCCAGGGGTTCTGGCAGAAGGGGTGTCCTGACGTAGATGCCACAGTACTTAAGGCCAGCAGGAGCGCCCTTACCCTGCTCCCCCACGCCTGGTCGCCATCTGCGTTATGGGAAATCTGAAAGGATTCTTCCATTTTCTGCTGGGTGGCAGGAAAAGAGTCTACACTCCACAGCTACCAACTACCATAAAGCAGTTTATTTTTCATAAAAAGGAAGGTACGTGGTCACAGTCCAAAATGTTTTATACAGCTCTCAGCCTGAAGAAAATTCAACTGATAAAAAAGGCACTGTTTCTAGAACAAATGGAAAAAGAATAAATATGTCACCACTGACCCTGCACAGCTCCGAGTAACACCACAGGACCCTGCTGCACGTTCAGGGTCAATGTTAAAAGCTTGAGAAGGAGAAGACGCAGCAAAGTCATGTCCTAGACTCGCCAGGCTCCGAAGGGAAGAGCCGCCTGTCCCTCCTCACTGTCCTCCCTGTCACACACGGCCGTGTCACCGTTCCTCCAGCAGACGTGGAAAGTGGCAGGGCTCAGCCCCCACCAGCCTGATGGAAGGTCACACAACACCATGTGGGAAGGTCGCAAAGGCCACGGGGGTGAGGGGGCCCCGACCCTGAGGACCCCCGAGGCACTGCTGCTCCGCGCTCCATTCTGTGTCCAGCGCTGCCCTCTTTGCAGGTGCCTCTCGTGGTTGTAGCACAAAGACCTAAAAATGATTTCTGTAAAATGGGTACAAGGAGCTCCCTGGGAAAGCAGCTCATCCTGGACAGCCTTTTGGAGTCGGTGCGACCATCCTTCCTCATTTCCAGTTCTCAAGAGTGAACAGTGGATCCAGAGGCCCCACGTGCATCTGCCAGCCAGGGCGAGGGTGGGTGGCTGGGTGAGGATGGGCAGCCAGCCAGGCCTGGTGTGCAGAGGGCAGAGCTACAATTTCCTACAGACAATCCACTGAGTGTCTGCCCCGAGGCATCACTGAAGAACTTCCCAGCATGCTGACATGCGGACGGTGGGGCCTGAACTGTCATCACTGCCCGGCGCTCCCTGAGGCCTCAGGCCCCTCCCTGTGCAGCACCAGGTCTGCTGCGCTTGCAGGCAGCCTCCTGCTGTGCAGAGGGCACGGGGGGTTTGTAAGGCCCCTGGCCGCTCCCACCGAATTTAAAATGACGCTGCTCCTTGCACCGGCTCCCAGGGAAATGTCAGCCCCATGTCCACCCGATGGAGGCAGCTCACCTGCCAGCATCTGTCCTCCACTCGCTTAAAATATGAAGACATGAAAGGTGGCTAGAAAGGCCCCGAGCTGGAGCCTGACACATACTCCCTGCTTCTGGATCACCACACAGCTGAGCTGTGGGTTCAGACACCGCCTGAAAACCACCACCGCTCTGAAGGCAGCGGAGCCTCTTCATAAGCTGACGGCGGCCAGAACGCCGGGGACAGAGCGCAACTCCAGATGCGTCATACCCCAAGGGTGGGGCCTCCACTGGGCCTGGGGCCCTGCGAGGGACAGTGGTGTCCTCTTAGCTCCTGGCTGGGCAGTAGAGGCTGACTCTGTGACGGCAGAACTGCATCCACCCGCGGCGGCCGGGTCAGGGAGCGGCGCCGTCTCAGTAGGTGACCTTCCAGTGGGCGGGCTGCTCACACGCCTTCTCTTGGTCCCCGCAGAATCTGTTGTACGTCGTCCTGGGGTCCAATCCCAGGATTTCTCTTTCCTCATGAATCCGGAAAGAAAATGTTGAGACTGAGGTGCCGATAAAAAACCTGCAAAGGATCACAGAGGTGCCTGCGTTAGGCAGAACTGAGAGACGCAGGTGAGCAAAATGAGTTTGGGTTCCAGGGACCCAACATGGCCACACCCGAGCGACCACACGCGCCAGCCGCCCACCCCCTAACCCAACAACCACACGCGCCAGCCAGCCGCCCCCCCGAGGAACTGCACACACCAGCCGCACCCCCATAGAAACCGCACGCATCAGCCCGACGGTCGCTCCCCTATAGGAACTGCACACGCCAGCCGGCCGCCCCCCTGCTGGCACACCTCGCTCAGGTGGCCTCAACATCTGCGCCCTGAGGGGCTCTGCCTGGTGCTGCAGCCCCCTCCCTTGCTGCCTCATGGGTGGTGGCCGCCACACTCTTGTCCTGCCACACACCCCCTGGGAGCCCGCCTCTCGTCACCAAATGCCAGGCCTGCACACGGTGCAGGTCGAATGCCTCCTGGAGATTCCCACTAATCAAGACGCTGTCTAGCCAAGGCACAGGGGTCCTTATCCTGAGGCACAGCAGAAATCACAGAGCAGGCCCCTCCACATACAGGCTGCATGGGCTGGTGAGGACACCCTTCTCCAAGGGTCCTCCTGACCTCTGGGTCCGCAGCCTGCCCATTCATTCCTCTCGATCTCTCTACAGCGGCACTTGATGAACAAGCAATCCTCAGAGATGTTTCCACAGCAAACATGGCGTGCACAGCGCTGTACACGGAGCCACGGGGCCAGGAGGCTGCACAAGCCTGGCTGCTGCTGGGTGGGGGCGGTGTTGGTGGGGAGACCTCACCACCCCACACAGAGGGGCTGCCAGAGTGCGCGGTGCCGGCCCGGAGGCAGAGCAGCTTCAAGTCAGCGGGCCGCACGCTTCATGCAGCTGAGGGGAGGAGGCTGACAGCTCGAGGTGACACCTCCCCACAGCAGGCCTCCTGGGCTGAGGAGAGAGCACGGCCAAGCTCGCAGTCAGAATCCCAAGGCCACACCTGAGACGCAGGGGTGAGCTCACGACCAGCTCCTGCACACCTCCACCTGGACCACAGAAGTCAGCACGGCATCCTGTCTGCTTAACACGGAAAGGGTCCGACTCCGCCGGAGACAGCATCACCCAGAGCCACTGTGGGTCTCACACGCAACACCCAGAACACAACAGGCAACACCAAATGCGTGGAGAGGCACTCGCACAGGGGTGTGGCAGGTGAACCCACACAGACCACGCCCACGCACACACAGGGAAGAGGCAGGTGAATCCACACAGACCACGCCCACGCACACACAGGGGAGAGGCAGGTGAATCCACACAGACCACGCCCACGCACACACAGGGAAGAGGCAGGTGAATCCACACAGACCACGCCCACGCACACACAGGGGAGAGGCAGGTGAACCCACACAGACCACACACACACACACGCACAGGGGAGAGACAGGAGAATCCACACGGACCACGCACACGCACGGGAGAGGCAGGTTAACCCACATAGACCACGCCCACGCACAGGACCACGGGCGTCGGAAAGCCCTGAGACCGCAGGGAGAATCGTTCCCTCTCCTTTAGTTTTCCATTTCACCTGAAACGTTCTGCCGTAATCCCAACCTTGGTCTCCTGTGCAGACCGGCAGACAGGCCTCTGGAGGAAGAGGCCCAGGCCCCCTCCCGCGGCAACCCGAGAATGATCGCAGGAGGGCCTGCGCTTCCAGCCTTGAGGACACTTGTGGACGCCCTTCAACACACACAGCACCAAGGATGCGCCCGAAGCCCAGGGCCCGGGCAACTCCCAGGGCAGGGGGCAGACAGGAGCAGAACCTGGGAATGACGGGAAAACGAGAGCCAAGAAAAGGCTCTGCGACGAAGCGATGCCGACAGCCTGCTACAGAGGAGGTCTGTGCATGAGAACGAATGGAGGAACATGAACAGTTAACTTCAGCCCAGGGAAACACAGAGCCAGGCGTTCCAGGAGACGCAGGCGAGGAGGCAAACAGTACGGAAATGACCCGTGTACACACAGGCCGGTCCCTTCTGAAAGCCCCAAATGCACTCTTGGCCGACAGTGCGAAGCAGGCAGGCACCTGGCATGTGAGCAGATCCACTGGTCAATGATCGCAACGCCGCCGTCCTTGTAGAGCTCCAGCTCCTCCCACGTGGGTTCAAACCTCACCATCTCGGGTAACAGTTTTTTTAGCTCTTCATATTCTGCGAAGTAGAAGGAGAGAGCCTTTGAACTGGGATCCTCCAGTAAGCACAGATAGGTCTCTCTTTAGCGGAAAGACTTGGCCTCTTGTTAATTCGTTACAAATTGGCTCAAAAGGTGCAGACACACAATTCAGCTTTACCCTCCCAGGAATCACAACTGAAGCTCGTGCAGGCCTAGGTCTACCCAGAACCGAACCAGGGCTCAAAAAGACACAAAAGGCATTAAAGCTCCATACCCCTCCTGACAGCATCTGTGGCCACAAACACCTTGTCCAGCCGCTGAGTCTTCATGAGGCTGCGGATCTTCCTCACGGCCCCTTCTAGACTGGGCACATCCTCTCTGTGACCCCAGATAAAATCTTTTCTTCTCAGGTGGACTCCCAGGTAGGGGCCCCCTAGCGCCGAGCCCAGCGTGACCTAGCAAAGAACCACATGGAAATGCAGGAACTGACAGGCAGACTCGGGGCTCATCCTGGGCACGTGGTGAGACTCGAGACGCAGAGGGACGGCCGCTTCCACATGGCCGCCTCCACGGTGTGGCCTCCAGGGCTGTCAAAGGGACTCAGGTGGAATCTCAGGGGCAACCAGATGTCTTTTTAAGAAGCAGTATTAATTACCACAGATCCTTTTTTCTGAGTTAAATAAAAGTATTTAAAAAGAGAACAGCATGCGGCGACTCACGCTGTGAACTTTGGCTCCAAGAACCACCACGAGAATGTGCCAGAGGCCGAAATAATTCACAGACCCTGCAGACGAAGCCGCTCACAGCTGCAAACTCCCGGAAAACCAAAGCACTCCTGCTCTCCTGAAGGCACCACCAACGCGAGCTGTTACAGCAAATCCTAACACAACAACCCCGCTCCGAGGAAGGAGAAAACAGCAGCTAATTCCACCACCTGCACCATCCTGGCTGACCAGAGGGCCCGGGTCTGTCCATGTGACAACTTCACTGTAGCATAACCAGCATTTCAGAAAAACAGTACACTGAAAACACTACAATCAAGGCCCCCCCCCCCCAGAGTCCACTTCACTCCCCTGCCACCTCCACCAGAGCAGGTGCTGTATCCACGGCTGGGAGACCTGAAGACGGATCGCATCACAGGCCTCTACAGACATTCCCCAGTGCCATCCTGGGGCCCGGTGGCCCACTGGGTGGCCAGACCCAGAAGAGCAGTAACGATCACTGCAGCGCAGCTCTGAGGAAGCCCCATCCCTAGGGGAACGGAGACAGCGCCACACAGCACCCCGTGGGACAAAACCTGAAGAGCAGCTCTGAAGTTCCGGATCTTTCCACTGAAGTAATCTACCCAAATGAGGAGGAGGCAGAAAAGCAACTGTAATAATATGACAAAACAAGGTTCTATAGCACCCACAGAAGATCACAGTAGCTCCCCAGCAATGGATCCAAACCAAGAAGAAATCTCTGAATTGCCAGATAAAGAATTCAGAAGGCTGATTATTAAGCTACTCAAGTAGGCACCGAAAAAGGTGAAAAACAACTTAAATTTAAAAAATATATAGAACGCAGATGAAAAACTCTCCAGAGAAAGAGATACCATAAAGAAAAAACAACTGCAACTTCTGGAAATGAAAGACACACTTAAAGAAACAAAATACACTGCAAAGTTTCAACAATAGAAGAACTGCAGGGCTCGAAGACAAGGTTTTCAAACTAACCCAATCCAACAAACACAAAGAAAAAAGAGTAATTAAAGAAAAATGAACAAAGCCTCCAAGAAATCTGGGATTATGTTACACAAGCAAACCTAACGATAATTGGTGTTCCTGAGGAAGAAGAGGAATCTATAAGTTTGGAAAACTGATTTGAGGGAATAATCGAGGAACACTTACCTGGTCTTGCTAGAGATCTAGACATCCAAATACAAGAAGCTCAAAGAACACCTGGGCAGTTCATCACAAAAAGGTGATCACCTAGGCACACAGTCATCAGGTTATCTAAAGTCAAGACGGAGGAAAAAATCTTAAAAGCTGTGAGCCAAAGCACCAGGTAACCTATAAAGGAAAGCCTATCAGATTAACAGCAGATTTTGCAGCAGAAACCCTACAAGCTACAAGGGACCGGGGTCCTAGCTTCAGCCTCCACGAACAAAATAATTATCAGCCAAGAATTTCATATCCAGCAAAACTAAGCTTCATAAATGAAAGAGAGATCATCTTTTTCAGACAAGCAAATGCTGAGAGAATTCACCACTACCAAGCCAGCACTACAAGAAATGCTGAAAGAAGTTCTAAATCTTGAAACAAAACCTCAAAATACACCAAAATAGAACCTCCTTAAAGCATAAATCTCACAGGGTATACAAAACAATAATGCAATGCAAAAAAAAAAAAAAAAGAAAACAGGATATTCAGGCAGCAACTAGCATGCTGAAGAGAACAGTACCTCACACCGTAATACCAAAGTTGAATGTAATAGAACACCACCTCATACTGCAATACCAAATGAATGTAAATGGCCTAAATGCTCCACTTAAAAGAAACAGAATGGGAGAATGGATAGAAATCCACCAAAAAGCTGTGAGGCTAAAGTCTTCAAGAGACTAACTTAACATGTAAGGACTCACATCAGCTTAAGCTAAAGGTGTGGAAAAAGATATTCATGCAAATGGAAACCAAAAGTGAGCAGGGTAGCTACTCTTGTGTCAGACAAAACAGACTTTAAAGAAACAACAGTCAAAAAGAGATAGAGGGACATTATCTAATGATAAAAGGATTAGTCCAACAGGAAAATACCACAATCCTAAATATACCTGCACCTAACACTGGAGCTCCCAAATTTATAAAATAATTACTACTAGACCTAAGAAATGAGAGAGGTGGCGACACAATAGTAGCGGGGACTTCAATACTCCACTGACAGCACCAGGCAGGCCCTCAAGACAGAAAGTCAACAAAGAAACAATGGACTCAACTATACCCTAGAACAAATGGATTTAACAGATAATTACAGAACATTCTACCCAAAAACTGCAGAACATTCTGTTCATCAGCACATGGAACATTCTCCAAGGTAAGTCATATGACTGGCCACAAAACAAATCTCAATAAATTTAAGAAAATCAAAATTATGTCAAGTACCCTCTCAGGCCACAGTGGAATAAAACTGGAAATTAAATCCAAAAGGAACCCTCAAAACTATACAAATACATGGAAATTAAATAATCTCCTCCTAATCTTTGGGTCAACAATGAAATCAAGATGGAAATTTAAAACTTCTTTGAACTGAACTAGTGACACAATTATTAAAATCCCTGGGATGCAGAAAAAGTGGTGTCAAGAGGAAAATTCACAGCATTAAACGCCTACATCAAAAAATCTGAAAGAGCACAAATAAACAATCTAAGATCACACCTCAAGGAACTAGAGAAACAAGGACAAACCAAACCCAAATCCAGCAGCAGAAAAGAAATAACCAAGATGAGAGCAGAACTAAATGAAACTAAAATGAACACACACAAAAAAATACAAAAGTTAAATGAAACAAAAAGGTGGTTCTTTGAAAAGATAAACGAAATTGATAGATCATTATTGAAATTAATGAAGAAGAGAGACGATTCAAATAAGCTCAATCAGAAACGAAACGGGATATATTGCAATCGCTACCTCAGAAACACAGATGATCATCCAAAGCTACTATGAACACTTTTATGTGCAAAAACTGGAAAACCTAGAGGATAAATTCCTGGAAATATACAACCCTTCTAGATTAAACCAGGAAGAAACAAACTCTGAACAGACCAATAACAAGTAGGGAGATTGAAACAATAATTTAAAAACTGCCAACAAAAAAAGCCCAGGACCCAGTGGATTCGCAGCTGAAATCCATCAGACATTCAAAGAAGAACTGGTGAAAGATCCTACTGAAAACTATCCCAAAGACAGAAAAAGAGGGAATCTCTCCTAAATCAATATCAATAGACCAATATCCCTGATGAACATAGATGCAAAAATCCTCAACAAAATACTAGCTAACCGAATCCAACAGCATATCAAAAAGATTACACACCATGATCAAGTGGGTTTCATACCAGGGATGCAGGGATGGTTTAACATATGCAAGTCAAAAAATGTGATCCACCACACAAACAGCACGAAAAACAAAAATCATATCATTTCAATAGATGCAGAAGAAGCATTTGACAAAATCCAGCATCGCTTTATGATTAAAACCCTCAGCGAAGGTGGCACAGAAGGGACATACCTCAAGGTCTTTGAAAAGACCTTGATTTTGAAAAGTCATCTATGGCAAATCCAAAGCCAACATTATACTGAACGGGGAAAAGTTGAAAGCATTGCCCCTGAGAACTGGGGCAAGACAAGGTGCCCACTCTCACCACCTCTATTCAACACAAGACTGGAAGTCCCAGCCAGAGCAATCAGACAAGAGAAAGAAATAAAGGGCATCCAAATTGGTAAAAAGTAAGTCAAACTGTCACTGTTCACCGATGATATAATAGTGTACCCAGAAAAACCCTAAAGACTCATCCAAAAAGCTCTGATAAATGAATTCAGTAAAGTTTCAGGATACAAAATCAATGAGAAAGTCACAAGTCAGTAGCACTGCTATCCACCAACAGCCGCCAAGCTGAGAATCAAATCAAGAACTCCCTTTACAACAGCTGCAAAACAAAAACAAACCCACAAAACTTGATCTCTACAAGGAAAATTATAAAACGCTGCTGAAAGAAATCATAGACAAAATAAACTAATGGAAACACATCCTATGCTCATAGATGGGTAAAATCAATATTGTGAAAATGACCACACTACAAAAGCAATCTATCAGTGCAGTTCCCATAAAAATACCATCATCATTCTTCACAGAACTAGAAAAAAAATTCTAAAATTCATATGGAATGAAAAAAGAGCCTACATAGCCAAAGCAAGACTAAGCAAAAAGTACAAATCTGGAGGCATCACATTACCCAACTTCATTCAAACTATCCTACACGGCTATAGTTACCAAAACAGCATGGTACTGCTATAAAAATAGGTACATAAACCAGTGGAGCAGAATAGAGAACCCAGAAATAACGCCAAATACTTAGAGACAACTGGTCTTTGACAAAGCAAACAAAAACATAAAGTGGGGGAAGGACACCCTATTTAACAAATGGTGCTGGAATAATTGCCAAGCCACATGTAGGAGAATGAAACTGGATCTTCATCTCTCAAGGTGGATCAAAGACTTATATCCAAGACCTGAAATGATAAAAATTCTAGAAGATAACATTGGAAAAACTCTTCTAGACACTGACTTAGGCAAATCATAACCAAGAACCCAAAAGCAAATGCAACAAAAACAAAGACTAATAGGACATAATTAAACTAAAAAGCTTCTGCACAGCAAAACAATCAGCAGAGTAAACAGCCCCCAGAGTGGAAGAAAATACTCACAAACTTTGCATCCGACAAAGGACTAATATCTAGAAGCTACAAGGAACTAAAACAAATCGGCAAGAAAAAAAATAATAATTCCATCAAAACGTGGCCTAAGAACATGAATAGACAATTCTCAAAAAAAAGAGACATAAATGGCCAACAAACATAAGGAAAAATGCTCAACATCACCATCAGGAAAATGCAAAGGAAAACCACAATGGCATACCACCTTAATCCTGCAAGAATGGCCATATGTAAAAATCCAAAAATAGGCCAGGCGTGGTGGCTCACGCGTGTAATCCCAGCACTTTGAGAGGCCGAGGTGGGTGGATCACCTGAGATCAGGAGTTCAAGACCAGCCTGGCTAACATACTGAAACCCTGTTTCTACTAAAAATACAAAAAATTAGGCGGGCATGGTGGCAGGTGCCCGTAATCCCACCTACTGGAGAGGCCAAGGCAGGAGAATCACTTGAACCTGGGAGGCAGAGGTTGCAGTGAGCTGGGATTGTGCCATTGTACTCCAGCCTGGGAGACAAGAGCAAAATTCCATCTAAAAAAAAACAAAAAAAACAAAAATAAAAGATGCTGGTGTGGATGTAGTGAAAGGGAACACTTTCACACTCTTGGTGGGAATGTAAACCAGTACAGCCACTATGGAAAACAGTGTGGAGATTCCTTAAAGAACTAAAAGTAGAGCTACCATTTGATCCAGCAATCCCACTCCTGGGTGTGTACCCAGAGGAAAAGAAGTCGCTATATGAAAAAGACCCTTGCACACATGTTTACAGCAGCAAAACTGACAACCGCAAAAATAGAGAACCAGCCTAAATGTCCACCGACCAACAAAGAAAGAAAAATGTGGTACCCTGGCCACGAGGGGGAACGAAACGAGTAAAGAAAACGTGGTACCCTGGCCACGAGGGGGAACGAAACGAGTAAAGAAAATGTGGTACCCTGGCCATAAGAAGGAATGAAACGAGTAAAGAAAATGTGGTACACTGGCCATGAGAAGGAATGAAATGAATGCATCTGCGGCAACCTGGATGGAGGTAGAGGCCATTGTTCTAAGTGAAGTCACTCAGGAATGGAGACCCAAACATCATGTGTTCTCACTCACACGCGGGACCTAAGCCATGAGGATGCAAAGGCCTAGGAATGACATAGTGGACTTTGGGGACCTGAGGGAAGAGTGGGAAGGTGAGGGATAAAGATGACACACTGGTCAGAGTGTACGCTGCTCGGTGACAGGCACACCAAAATCTCAGCATCACCACTAAAGAACTTATCCATGTAACCAAACAAAACCTGTTCCCCCGAAAACAACTGAAGTTAAAAAAAAATGATAAAATAAGCCAGGCACAATGGCTCATGCCTATAATCCCAGTGCTTTGGGAGGCCAAGGTGGGTGGATCACCTGAGGTCAGGAGTTCGAGACCTGGCCAACATGGCAAAACCCTGTCTGTATTCAAAATACAAAAATTAGCTGGGCATGGTGGTATGTGCCTGTAATCCCAGCTACTTGGGAGGCTGAGGCAGGAGAACTCCTTGAACCCAGGAAGTGGAGGTTATAGTGAGCTGAGATCACGTCACTGCACTCCAGCCTAGGTAACAGAACGAGATTCTGTCTCAAAAAAAAAAATTAAAATTAAAAATAAAATTCACAAGAATAAAAAATAAAAAAACACTGAAAATACAAACAAGATAAAAATGAAAAATCTATGTTTTTCCCCAGTAAAAACTGTCCAAGTAACTTAATTATTCCTGGAACAATGAATGCCATTCCACTTGGAAATAGCTCAAATATCCCATAAAGAACAAACAAGTAAAATGGCATTTCTATGAAAGTTTTGTTTAAAAAACACTGAAAATGCTTAAAAATAACATCAAGTTGAAAATGTGTGGGTAACACCCCTTCTGGGCGCCGAGGAAAGAGAGCTAGGCAGACCCCCAGCATAATTAGTGCCTAAAGAATAATTTACTGCTCATTTATTTCTATATAATCCTTTTATATATAATTATATCTTGGTTCATAGTCGGAGGAATGCCTAGAGCAGGCACGGTACACAGCATGAACTAAGGGATGAACAGCTATACATATATAAGCGTATCTTGCTTATAGTCAGAAGATATCTAGAGCAGACACACTGCAGGGCATGATTTAAGGGAAAAATAGTTATACCAGGATGAGAATTTATAGCTCAGGTGGCAGCGTTCAGTATCGTAAAGATACCCGCTATACGGCAGTTGCAGTACCTTGCATCCAGTTCTTGTAGAAGGCTGGCCTCAGGCCAGCAATCTCGTGAGCGTCTGAGGGCTTCAGACCCCTCCGGTATAATGGCACCTTGGTGGCTGTACAACCTGTCAAATCTCTAGCCACTGTGCTGACACAAAGCATCCTCCTAGA
This sequence comes from Cacajao melanocephalus, assembly GCA_963573385.1. Classification (NCBI taxonomy): domain Eukaryota; kingdom Metazoa; phylum Chordata; class Mammalia; order Primates; family Pitheciidae; genus Cacajao; species Cacajao melanocephalus. Next base: position 213,962 of record CAUYLG010015781.1, read on the forward strand.
ATTCCTTAGAAGTAGTCTATCCCTAGATAAGAGATATTGCACACTGCACCCTCTTCACTGCGCACGGCCCACCTCCTTGCCTCGGTGACCTAAAGTGGGTGGACCCTTTGCTTATCACCCACATGACTGTCTTGACCCTATCACTGTTCTTAAGATGACCTCACTCACTACCCTGCCCCCTAACCTATACCCAATAAATACAGACGCTCATGGACGTTCGGGGCCTCGCCTGTCTCTGCTCACAGGTGGCGTGGCGCCCCGAGCCCAGGACTTTTCCAGTCCTTCAGTGTCTCATCTCTTTACTTCTTGGATCCTGTGCCTCAGCCCAGCGATAGGGGAAACCCCACGACCCTGTAGGGCTTGACCCTACAAAAAGCAACACATTTTGAAATGACACACCACGATGAGGGCCCCAGGTCCCGGCACCTCCTGAGAGCAGGTAATTACCGAGACTCACATCCCAGAAAGGTGCCGAGCATCCACACCGCCAACCCTGCCGTGACTTGAAATTGAAGGGATGAGTTTTTGGCAACTCAAGAGAGAATATGTGTTTTCTCTTATAAAGGAAAGGGAGAGGAGCTACCTTCATCTTCGTCCAGTCCTCCTGGAAGGGGATCCTGTCCGTGGCGTCTGTGGAGTTGAGGTGCTTGCTCCTGAACTGGTCGCCCACCTCCCGCAGGTGCCTGGCGAACACCATGCTGCGACGCGTCTGTGGGAATGGCCGCAGGCTCAGCTGAGAACATGCCTGCTCACCCGCCAGGCAGCCCTCCCGGGGTGGGTTCCTCCATCCCTGCCACTGCCCACCCTGCAGCTACCACAAGCCCCTCAGTCACATCCCTCATCAACGCTCGCCTGAGAAGTAGCGCCATCCAAGGCAGAGGCTCCCAGAAGCTCTCCTGCAGGAAGCCAATGCAGGGCCAGCTGCCCACCACTGCCAACTCTGCCAGGCCCCCTTGGGAGGCTGCAGCATGCGCTGGGCGGTCGGCTGTGCCCTGGTCTCTCCCCATCTCAACTTCCATCTCACTCCATAAGCGCGTCTTGCTTTTGCCAAACTGAATGGGACGGACCCGCATAAAGCCCCACGTGAGCAGGGACAGTGCCTCCCGAAGGCAGATCCCAGCTTTACAAGCTGCTGCCCCAGCGAACACGTCACCGGACCTGCGGTGCCCACGGGAGGGAGCGGCCGCTTCCCAACGTCTGCTCCATTCACCCACAGAACCAGGGCGGCTGTGGAAAGTCACCCATCAACGCAGAAAAGGACACCAGTGGGAAAGACCCACTGCAGAAAACAGCCCCACCTCTCAAAGCTAAAGAGAGGAGCAGGGAGACGTCTGCGTTCCAGCCACTGATGGAGTCAACGACCTGGGCTGACTTCAGGGCGCCGCCATAGCTCAGGGCCTGCTGCATCAGAGCTGAGAGCTGGGTGGGCCTACAGCCACGTGACACTCCGGGGTGGCACAGGGTCACGGCAGGTGCCCAAATCCACAGCTTCCATTACGATCTTAATCAGCAAGCTCCAAAAAGAACCGTCAACTGTTTAAAATTTTCAAAAACTAAATACTGCACAACACACAATAGTTTAGAAAGACTCCGGAGCAAACACTCACATCCCAGTACTCCTTTCCGCCGTAGTGGTCATGAAGCAGGTTTTCGGCTCGGTCTAACATCACGGACCTATTTTTAAACACAAGAATCAACGGTTATAAGAGTTAAGGATGATGACATTCACACTCCCTCAGAACACAAAGTGGGAGAACCCTGGGCCAGGGAAGCAGAGACTGTCCCAGAGGGACACCAGGCAGGACGCATTGGGCGGCTGTGGCTGAGACATGGGGAGGCTGCCGTCGGCCTCCACACCTCGGTTCTGAGGGGGCTTTCATGCCCACGGCCAACAGAAACAATTGATATCAGAGAAAAGTATCTCCTAATTTAAGGAGCAAAACTGAGTGGGCAAGAGGCTACGGCAAGCCTGAAGAGGGGAAGGTGGGGGAAGCTTTTGTTTGGCGAAGAGGAGGGGTTCACAGAAGCTGCTGGAAGCAGAGTTCACTGACTCGGGGGCTCAGAGCCGTGGCAGAGCCGCCATCACTGGGCTGGCGGTCTTTCGACAGCATGTCGTCCGAATTACTGCAGCCCCTGAGAACGCCCAGTGGTGAAACTGGTCGTAGGAACGCGTGCATGTGTGGAGCGGCAGCTGTGAAAGGTGAGATGCGTGAAGGGCGGCATGAGGAGCCCTGGGGTTATCGCAGAAAGCTCCAGCCGGCTTGATCTGGCTCGCTGGCGGGCCTCCTCCTCAGTGTCTTCCCTGCTCCAGCCTGGGTCTGACAGTCATCCTGGTGCCCGTGACGGTCACGCTACCTAATTCCAGTGAGACAAGGCCTCTCCTACTCCAGCCACTGAACCAACCGTCACCAAACTCCCTAGAGCTCTTGATGCAAAATAAAAATGAAACACGTGAAACAGATTGTGAGCAAACAGACCCTGAATATTGGGGCAGTAAAGGCTGCAATACCAAAATGCAGAAATTTTTAAGGAACAGACTGGTAACTTGACTATGGAAAAAACTTTAACTTCTACAGAGAAAAAATTAGTGACATCTCTTCTAAGTTGGCATTTTATAGAATCACATTTCAAAAGGCTTTTAAGTGTAGTCATACTCTGAAATCAAAAGAAACACAAATGAACAAGACAGAGATTCCACACTTCACTATCAGATCCACACGGAAGCTCAGCCCTGGTGGCTCCCTGGGAACTAGCTCTGCACTGCCACCGCGGGGGGCTCTGTGAGGACTGTGCCGAGGGCACACACCCGGCCGTTGCTGTTCTGCGGGGGACTCAGGACTGCGCCAAGGACACACACCCAGCCGTTCCTGTCTGCGGGGGACTCTGTGAGGCCCGCGCTGAGAGCATACACCCCACAGTTCCTGTTCTTCAGGGGACTCTGAGGCCACACCAAGGGCACACACCCGGCTGTTCCTGTTCTGGGTGGCATCCTAGAGTTTTACGCCCCCATGGTTCACACACAGACTCTTCTACAGAAACCTGGAAACAACCAAAGGCCAAATTTTCTTCCAACTGTGCACAGACAGCTGCAAAAGAACGAGGTGATGTCCATGCATCCGTTAACACCCCAGGTGTGTGGCTGGGTGGGAGAAAGGCTAACTGAATGCGGAGACTGCGTGCGTGGTGATCCCACATTTACAAAGGAAGACGGCCGCACGCACAGGCAGCGATGTGAGGGGCTTTCTGCAGAGACGGGCGTAGCTGGACACAGTGGGTGCCTCCGGTCCTGCTTCCAACACCGTTTGACGGCTTTGCAAACCTGCACTTGGGAGAGCACGTTCTACAGCGCAGGTAGACAAAACTGCTCCAAAACCAACACTGCGCAGCCGCGCCCGGGGGAGGAGCACAGCGCGTCACACATGTGCCCGCCCCGTCCTGGCCCAGGGGCCTCCCCGGCATCTTCCCACCTCTACCTCCGACGCACTGACTTTGACCTTCCTGCATGTGGAACGTGACTACATGTATCTTTTTTTACTGGGCACTGTATCTTGATTTCTCTTTGTTGAAAGCAGCAGCAGTCTGCCCATCTTCAGTCGCGAAGCTGCCACTCTCTATCTGGCCAGCGCGCGGCTGAGGGGTGCACGGGTTTTCCTGGTCCGGGTAGGCCATGAGCGTTCCCGGGCAGGGGTCTGCGGGCGCATGGCCTGCGTTTAGGGTTTTATCAGCGTCTCCCTCCAGGAGCAGCCTTCCAGCCCCTGCTGCCTGTCCTCCTGATGGCGGCTTGTTTCCCGAGCACCACAGCATGGGGGGGGCACCTGCTCGTGTTAACAGCAGTTCTTACTCCTGAAACGCACCGATCCTGTCTCGGACTCACCTTACCCCAGGCTGCCCGTCCCTCCCTCCCTCCCACGCTGGGTTTTGCCTCCTGTATCCCGGAGAGTCCTTGGTGGATGAACTGTGCTGCCAGGAGCTCCCTCTCTGAGGCCTGTCTCTGTTTTTCTAATGGACAAAGTTCTTTATTTTAGAGTAACTGGCTTTACCAATCTTATCTTTTTCGGTGAGTGCTTTTCACATCTTGTTTAAGAAATGCTTCCTGCCCGAGGGTATACGGCTTCTATCCTGACAGCTTTACGGCTTCACCTTCCCATTAGGTCTTTAACTCCCGGGGTGTGCTGGAGGCAGATGACCTCACCCCCCCCATCATCAGCTTCCTTTATCCACAGCGCCTTTTCCCACTGCTCCCCACAGAGGTGTTTCTCCTCAATCAGGACCATCTGCTTGGAAGCCCCCTCTGGGCTCAGCTCCATTCTAACCTGTGAATGTGAGTCAAAAAAAACTGACTGGCAAGCCTGTCCCACAGGCCCCAAACTAGGCAGATTGGCTGCTGAAACCCAGGTATGTCATGAAATGAACCCAGTCCCCCCAACAGTAAAGCTGCATCCCAACAACCAGAACGATCCAGGCCAGCTCCCTCCACAACTTCCAAGTCCGGCTTTTCTGCAAGAGCCAGGCTGGCTAAGCAGCAGAGACTCGGGCCTGTGCTGGAGTCACCTGTCTTCACGAAGGCCCAGAGCAGCTGACACCAGGAGGTCCCGGCCTGCTGGAGCCAGCGGCAGCTGTGACTGACCAGGGTGACACCAGCCAGCGGTGGTGTGCAATGGGCTGGCAACTGCCATGGCCTCTGGAGGTGCACGCAGGGCAGCCTCAGAGTGGGTGAGTGCGAGGGGCACCCATGCCCTGCTGTGCCCAGGCCTGCGGGAGACACTCACAGCACCTGTTGGGGGACTCAGAAGAAGACCCAAGGGAGGTGACGGAGAGGGTTCCAGCCTGCAAAAAGTTCTAAGAACACGGCCACCAACAATTCCCTCCAGAGTTCACAATATCATCAGGTACCAACTGATGTGCAACCCCAGCGTCCTGGGTGGACCCTCGAGGCCCGGCTCACCAGGGCCGGGTGCCGCATGTGGCACACCCATGAGGCAGAAAACAGATGAAACAGCGGGTGTCGGGGGGCGGGGATGTATTAGCAAAAGCTCCCCAAGTGCTACAAATGGAGAACGGTCCCATGGTGAGCCCCCCACCACTCCCAGCCCAGCCCGTCCCCATGCACCTGTCCGGGCCGAGCCCTCACCTATGTGCCCCCTCCCGGCTGTCCACATCACCCGCCGCCTTTCTCAGCTTCAGCCTGGCAGTCACAGCACCTCAGACAAGGACGCTGGGGAAGAACTGCTGTGACGCCCACCTCCACCCCTTACCAGTGGCGACCTCGGCACGGTCAGAGCCAGGGCATGGAGAGGACACCTCAACAACTCCCGTGGGAGGCTGCACCTGCATCCATGGGTGTCTAGAGCTTTGGTGTGGCTGATCTAAACAGGGGTCTCTCCTGGGCTGCTTCCTGGGACACATGAAACCACCTCCCCAACCACCACCCCTGGGGCCCACAGGGTCTGCTCTCTGTGAGGAAGGTGGGCAGGGACATGGGAGTGCAGGCAGAGAGCCCCCAGCCAGCACACATGGAGCAGGTGTCTCGGCCTCCAGACTGCTCCCGGATGGGCGGGGGGAGCGGGCCACTCACCGGGCCGACGTGTTTCTCAGAAGCAGGGGCGCCACGATGGAGGCCGAGCCCTGGACGGACAGACACGAGACGTTTAGACCCCTGGTCTCCTCGTAACCCCAAAACCATCCTCTGGAAAACAAAACCCACAGCAGCTCTATGAGTTTGCTTTGCTTCCGCAAGGAAAACAAATCGAGTCCAGACACGCACCCACCATGGCTCACGTCTGATGAAACGCAGCTGCTTCAGGGAAAACTTAACTGATCGTGACTGTGGACTGTGACGTTCTCATCAAATTTTAAAAGCAGCCCACGAGCTTCTCTCAGGCTGATGACAGGGGCTGGCGGGATGGCCAGGGCAGGGGAGGAAGCCGGACAGAGGCGGGGCCGGGGCCAGGAAGGGAGCCAGACAGAGGCAGCCCTGTGCGCCTTCAGGGCCAGCCTGGCCGTGACCCTCACGCAAGTCAGCCTCACCCTTCCAGAGCCCTCACCTACTATGCCTTAGAGCCAGCTGCCCTGGCACTGGACACAGGGAGACTGTTAACTGACAGCTTTCCCACAGGAGGCCTGGCAGGGTCAGAACCTCTAAAGGCAAGTGACACTTGGGACTCACAAGACCTCCCTTCCCATGGCAACATCCAAGTGCATTAAGATGCAGGGAAAAAGGAACGGGGTCTCAGCCAGGTGTTCATCGCGGCCCACTCCAGAGACCTCATCAGGAAGGGGACCAGCACTGTCAGGATGCCGGTAGGGGGGACATCCCGAACCCTGCACCAGCACCCAGCGTGTGCAGAGAGGGTGCTATGGCCGGGGGTGGGAGGGTGTTGTGCAACAGGAGGAGTGGCCAAGGGTGCTGCAGCCAGGAGGAGGGCAGTGCGTGTAGCAGGGGGAGGAGGCAGGGAAAGGAGGGGGAGTGCCGCAGCCAGGAGGAGGGGAGCGCATGTGGCAGGCAGGGGAAGGAGGCAGGGAGAGGAGCGGGGGCGGGGGGGGGCAGGGGGAGAGGCGTTCAGCAGGAGGAGGAGGCAGGGGGAGAAGGTGGGAGGCTGCTTGCAGCAGAGAGGGGTGGGGGGAGGAGGTGGGAGACACAAGCAGCAGGGGGAGGAGGAGGGCGCATGCAGCAGGAGAGGAGGCGCAGGGCACATGTGGCAGGGGAGCAGCTGCGGCAGGTACCTGTAGTACTCGTGCTTGTCCTGAGAGTACAGTAGCTGATCGATGCACGGTCGCTCGTCCACCTTCTCTTCCCAGGTCCCTTCTTTCCACCCCTCTGCGTAACTTTGTAGGACGTAAACCTGGTCAATGAATGGCCCACCAGACTCTGAAAGACATCCAGAGGTGAGCAGTGTGACAGTGATCATCAGAAGCTCACTCACAGGAACACATCAACCGCCAGCAGGTGACTCTTACTACTGTACACTCCCTATTCCCAAAGGGACTGCAGGAGGCTCACAAAGGCAGAGGCAGGGAGAGCACCTGCTATGAGGGCACAGGATCGGCAGTGGGCCACAGCAGCCGGAGGGTGGAGCTGGACCCCGATTTCCTGGCCCTCACGCCCTGATCAGGGCTGTTCCCTGCTGGGATGGCTCCCCTCGGGAGCTTGCTCTCCAGCCCTCTATGAGACCACCGCCCCCAACCCCCTTGGCTTCCCACAGCACTCCTCACCACCTCGGACACCCTCCTATGCATGGGTTAACTACATTGGTGTCCTGCCTCCCCAGGGACAGGGCTCAGGCGAGGAGGAGTTGTGCCTGTTACCCATGGCCCAACCCGCACCCAGAAGGTGCCACTGCGACGCCCAAGAGGTCAGCAATTACGATCTGCTCAAAGGCAGCAGAACAAAGCTAGGAACGAGCATCACCGCGCAGGTGAAGCCCTGGTGTCTTTCTCACTCATTCATGACTGAGGGCTAATGGCTGCGTGGCCCACGGGCCCGAGGCTGGGGCTGCGGGGGCTCCTTCTGCAAGAGTGGGAGGTGTTGCCACGTCAGGAGCTCAGTGTGGTCTCCTGGCAGCCTCGCCCCAGGACAGGCACCCCACTCCTTCCCTACCTCACGGGCGAGGAAACAGCCCAGCAAAGCCCCAGGTTGGTGGACAGCAGGTAAGAGTGAGACCAACATATCTGCCTCAAGCTCATCACATGGGCACTTGGTCTTCCCAGACCTTCCCAAGCACTGGGATGCCCAAGGCCCAGAACTGCCCACTTCCCTGTCAGGAAACCCACTGGTCCCAAAGGGAGGTGAGGACAGCATCTCTGGGTTCCTATTACCCAATGTTCAAGCCAGGGCTGGCTGCTAGTTAGACTAAATACGCAACCATAGCATTCATCTTCCAGGACTCACGAGCACATTTATAGTCAGCTCAGGAAAGGATGCACTCTGGGAATGCTTGTTACAAGCTGTAAACTTCGTGACTTCACATCAACGAGGATGTGAGAGGTTTCTCCTTCTGCTGCTGCATGCCCCTAGCACTCACAAGACTGACCCTGTCACAGAAAACATTTCAGAGTGACAAGAGGTAGGGTGCGACGAGACCCACATCCTTGAAAAATGACGACACGGGGGCCACACTCCTTGGCAGGGAGCAAAGGTCTCTGAGCCCAGAGGGTGGCTGTTGACTAAGACCCCAACAGATGCTAGGAAGCATGAGCCTGACTCAAACCCGACTCAGTCTTCAAGGCCTCTCAAATGCAGCAGAAATGCCTCACTGAAATTTATGTCTTCCAAACAGCTCAACACACAAAGCTCTAAATACCTTCATTCTAAGAGCTTTAATTCCTCTCTTAGAATTAAAAGATTAAGCAAGGCAAAGTTAAACAAGAGGGACCTTTATCTCTGGCGCCGCACTGAGACACCACAAGTGTAGCAAGTCATCCTTAGCGTAAAACAGCCTTTTGCACAGAGAGGCGAGTCCTGTCAGGACCACACCCAGGATCGGCCAGTTTCTTAGGGTGTTAGGGCGGCTCTAACTGCATTCACCTACTCATCAGCCCAATGTGGTTTCCAGAGGTGAGGGGGCACAAAGCTCATCCACCTCAGGTCTATTTCCCGATAAACATTTCGGGAAGCTCACTGCAGCGTGGGAAAGGGACTGTGCTCTTGGGTGGAGCAGGTGCTGCCACAGGCCTCAGGTAGCCCCGCTGGGCGCTGGAGGATGCTGGTGAAGCCGGATGCAGTCGTGAGTCCAACTTGATGTCGACCCCAGAAATGACTTCCCAGCCCCAGTTAAACAACGGCGACCTCCCAGCCTGCCGCCCACCTCACCTGCGATAAACTGCTCATACTCAATGACGGGGATGTTTTTATTGAGACTCGGAAGATCAAAAAACTCAGACCAGGGAATCCGGACCTGGTGGATGTCGGGACTCTGCCAGTGATAGAGGCGGCCCCAGGGGGGCAGGACGAGCACCCACTCCTCCGTCTTCAGCAGAGTCTTCAGGAGAGACGCAATTCGGATATAGACATCCCTCCGCAGGTTGAAGCCTTCCGGGGGGTTGACGTCATACAGAAGATACCTGAGCAGGGAGGAGGAGGAGGACCACGGGTCTTGAATGCTGAGATCTCGGCATGGAAAACCGACTGCTCAGAAGTCTCAGTGCATGGCCCGACTCCAGACCCTAACAATGGTTCCTAGTTAGTGAAGGCAGTTAGTGGCCTGTTTCTCTATGACCAATCACTTACGGAGCCTGTAAGCCAGAGTAGACGCGCTAACATCCTTTTAACCATCAGCAATAGTTCAAAGCTATGGCCAGAGGACTCTCAGTGACTAGAACCCAAGAATCAGTACCCACGTGGTTCTCAAACTGTTTGCTCTGAACACAATGATTGACAGCCGCAAAGCGCTGCTGGTTATATGCACTATGTCTCTGGACCGGTCCTGTGTTAAACATTAAAGCTACAAGTATTTAATTCAGCTAAAAATAATAAGCCATTACATGTTAACAAAACTCACTTTTTTAATGAAAAGATATGTATATTTTAAAAAATGAATTAGAACTGTGACGATGTTCTTAATTTTTGCAAATCTCTTTGGGTCTTGTGATAGCTGGATTCCCATACCGGTTTCTGCATTCAATTTGCTGTGACATCACAGATCAGGTGGTTTCTGGGAAAACCCCTCAGTGCACTCGTGAGAGAAGTGAAAAAGGCGTGTACCCTGGTACTACTATTAAAACGGCTCTGAAAGCTCAGACAGAGATCCCGGACACACTTTAGCACCACTGCCCTCACGAAAGACACCAGGCGCCCCAAGGCACAAGTCCCCAACGGCTACAGAAACCCTATCCCTGGCGCTCTCCTCTCCCTGCTCTGTGCTGGTTTTCCACAGACCCCCATCGTCACGGCTGCCTGCGGCGCCCGGGCCTGCAAACGCAAGAGGGGCCGCGCGCACCTCTGCGTCCTGGCCCCACTCGGAGTCCGCTTGGAGATCCCACAACCACAGGAAGTCCGCAAAGCTCGTCTTGGCCGAGACTTCTCTGCAGAGCGCCCGGCACTGACTCCCGGCTCTGCACACCCAGGCCCGGACCCATGTCGCTCGCAGGGGCCCGCCCAGGCTGAGCCTGAGCAACTCCGCGCTCTTTCCCGGCTCCTGAGGCTACGCCCACCTGGCCTTGCAAACGACCCAGCCCGCAGACCCGCGCTGCAGTGACGGAGCCCTGACTACAGCCAACCCGCCGGCCGGAGCCTGCCCCCAGCCCCCGCCCCATCCCACCCTGCAGGCCCCTGCCCCGCCCCCATCCCACGCCCCAGGCCCCGGCCCTGGCCCAGGCCCCTGCCCCTGCCCCGTCCCCTCATCCCATTCCCCTGGCCCTTGCCCAACCCCCATCCCATCCGTTTTGGCCCCTGCTCCCATCCCACCACCCTGGCCCCTTACCCTGCCACATTCCGTGCCCCAGGCCCCTGAACCCCATCCCATACCCCTGGCCCCTGGCCCCTGCCCCCTGCCCCCGCTCCATCCCATCCCCCTGGCCCGGGCCACCCTCCGTCCCTTGCCCCTGCCCCAGGACCCCATCCCATCTCCTTGGCCCCTGACCCCGCCCCATCCCAGCGCATCCCTGACCCTCCCCCGCCCCCATCCCATCCTCTGACCCTGGCCGGCCCTGGAACCCCGGCGTTGGCACCGTGAACGCGTATTACCGTCTGCGGGACGCCGCCCCCAACAGGATGTCGGCCGCCGACTGTCCGGGCCAGAACTCCTCGCCCGAGGCAGAAGCCGGCGGCCAGGACGCTGCCCCCAGCAACAAGGCGACAACACTGAGTGCCGCCATGGCCGCGGGCGGCCACGCACTTCCGGCGGCCGCGCTCCGCCCCGGAAACACGCTTCGCCGCGGTGGAAAGGGTTCCCAGTAGCCACGGCAACGCCCAGAGCCCACCTCCCCGCGCATGCGTATGCGCCACCCCCGGCAGGCCGAGGCGGGATCGGGAACTGCGCGTGTGCGGACTCTCCGCTCTCTTGAGCGCTCGGGCCTGCCGTCCCATCGCGGTCCCTGTGGCGCGCGCTGGTGCTGTCGGGGGCCACCTGGCGCAGCTCGTGCAGGGGTTCCTGAGGGTCCGCGGGGCCGGGAGGTCCGGGGGCCGGAGGTCCGTGGACACCAGGGGCCAGTGGGGAGGGGGCGCGAGACTGGGGGCCGGGGGGCTGGACGGCGGGGGCGGGCCCGTGGGGAGGAGACGTGGGGCAGGTAGGGGCGGAGGGCTGTACTGAGTGGGGCAGGACGTGGGGGGCCGGCGCCGGGTGCACGCGGCCTCTGAGCGGGGGACGGGGTGGGAGCCGCGCATGAGAGCCTGGGTTTTTGATCGGGGGGCGCCGTCGAGCTCGCGCCTGCGGCCTCCTGGATCTCCCCAGCCCTGGAGCCCCGGGGAGGGGGCACCCAGGCTGGGGCGTGGGTCTCCAAGGAGCCCTGGAGGGACTGTGCTACTGGGGCGCGGGGCCTCGTGGGGTGATCGGGAGACCCTCGGGGATCCGGAGCTGCCGCCCCTGCGCTGCCCGCCCCTGGCACCCTCTGTGAGGAGTTATTACAGGTCTGGTTTCGGGAGCCAGGTGCGTTCCCGCAGCCACCGCACACCGTAGCCTCCAGGCAGCTCCGCTGCTCCTCCGCTTCAGAGACCACCAGCACTGGCCGACTGGCCTGGGGCGCGGCACTGGCAAGCCTGGCCTTCCGAGGTAACGCCATGCTGACGAGTGCAGGCAGTCCCCAAAACAGTATAACTGGACGAATTCCTGGAAGGATGCCAGTAACCAAAAAAGAATATATGAATGCTCGTTATCTGTTCAATTAAATTTGAGATCAATTTGTAATCAAGTGTCCTCACACAGAAAATTCCAGGCCCAGAGGACGAAGCTGGTGGATCGTACTTAGAAAAGCAGTAATAGGAGTACAGCCACTCAGACAGCAGATGACGAGCGGCGCTTATCCCTGCCTGGTGTATGAGGCCAGCATTGCCCTGATAGCAAAGTCAGACATCACTGGACAATAGAACCAGAAACCAATGTCTTTCTTGCATCTAGACACAGAGAGCATTTCAGAAAATTAGCAAATGGAATCTGTGTGCGTATTACCTACGAAAAAGCCAAACTTTGAAAAATGCTTGAAGAGATTTATTCTGAGCGAAATGGGAGGACCACGACCCATGACACAGCCTCAGGAGGTCCTGAGAGCTTGCACCCAAGATGGCTGGGTTGCTTGGTTTTATACATTTCGGGAGACATAAGGCATCAGTCAGTGCATATGAGGTGTGCATTGGTTTGGCCCAGAAACACAGGACAACTCCAAGTGGAAAGGCCTCCAGGTCATAGGTAGATTCAAAGGTTTTTCTGATTGGCAATTGGTTGAAAGAATTACTGTCTAAAGGCCTGGCATAGAGAGGAGTGTCTGGGTTAAGATAAGGGGCTTTGGAAACCAGGGTTCTTAATATGTAGATGAAGTTTCATATGTGTTCACCTTAGAGGCAATACATGGCAAATGTTCCCTATTCAGATGGCCAGCGTGGTGAAACCCAGTCTCAACTGACAAGACAAAAACAAAACAAAATGACACTAGCTTCTCAGCCAGTCTCTTCAGAATCAGAAAAAGAGCTGGAAAAAGAAGGGGAGTCTCTACAGAATGTGAATTTCACCGCAAGAGACAGCTTTGCGGGGCTATTTCGAAATTTGTCGAAGAGATCTATTTTGGGGTAAAATACACTGCTACTTTCAGAGCCTGCTGTCACATGATGCTGTACCAGAGTCAGATTGGAACTTGGTGTCTTTTTACTATAGAGTCTGCCCTGTCAGTCTTATGAGCTGTTTTAATGTCAGTGCTGGTCAGCTGCACCTCAACTCCAAAGGGAGGTGAGTATAATGAGGCACGTCCAACCCCCTTGGTGGAGAGGAGGGTCCATTCGGTTGGTTGAGGAGGGTTAGAATTCTGCTTTTGGTTTACACTATATGAAGCAAAAATTAAAATACTTACTAGACCCCTAATAGGGTTCTTTTAAAGCTGCAGGAAGAGGATAAACATGCAGATCAGAGTGGAGTCTCAAGCACCCAGAAATGCCAGGTGATGGACAAAGGCTTGGGAAAAAAAAAAAAGACCTCAGCCAGACACAAAAGCATGAGCTTCAAACGAAAAAATAAGAGAACTTGAACTTCATCAAAAAGTAAGCCTTTCTGGTCTTCGAAAGACACTTAAAGGGCAAGCCATCAACAGAAAATATTCAGAATAATGGATCTGACAGAGGGCTTGTATCTGGAATATATAAAGATCTTTTGAAATCCAGGAATCTGACATGAAGGTGGTAGCCAGCCTGATACAAAGGAAGGAACACGAATGGCTGATAGGAAGGGAAGTGAGCGTGAAAATCTCAGTGAGATGCCCTTGTCACCACTGGACTGGTACAATTAAAAACATGGACGCCAAGTGTTGGTGGGTGAGTGAAGTGGCCGGAACCCTCAGACACAGTCGATGGGAGCTGTGCCCTTTGGAAATCATTTCACAGTTTGTGCTTCATCCTGGCCGAACCCATAGCTGGAGTCATTCCAAAAGCAGTGACAGGAGTTTCTACTGGGGGTGCCTCAAGCCCCCTGAGATGGGCTGGTTGGGATTCCAGAGAAAGAGGCTCCCGTCGCCAGGGTGATCCGTCCAGAGCACTTACTGGGGTCTTGCATAAGGAGGGCCTGCAGTGTATCCTCAGGACAGATAGGACAGATGGCTGACCCAGCCATTCCCTCCTGCCTTTACCTGGGAGAAACAGCACCACCTGGCTGAACATACCTTCTTATATACCCATGAGTCCTGAACTCGTGCAGCCTTCGGGGACCCTGACACTCCCACGGGCAAGCCAAGGGGTTTGCCTGGGCCCTGTGGCCAGAGAGCCTTGAGATGGGTTTCCCTGTGCAGCCCTCCCCGAAGGGGACCCTCAGCTGCTGCAGCCACGCCTCTATGCAGCGCTCTGCTGCAGCCACGCCTCTGCAGCACTCCCCACAGGGGACCTGCAGCTGCTGCAGCCATGCCTCTATGCAGCCCTCTGCTGCAGTGCTGCAGCCGCACCCAGGCCACACCTCTATGCAGCTCTGCTGCACCTCTGCAGCCACACCCAGGCCGCCGCCTCAGAAGACAGGGCCGGTGCTGCTTCTGTGAACAGACACTTCTTTCAGACGTCAACGATCAATGCATAGGAGGTGAGCGCCCAAGTAGAAGCCGGCCCTCTTTATGAAGGGGGCCACAGAACACCCGAACCAGAAATCATAGGAACAGCCAAGGCCACAGGGGAACTGAGCTGGCCACACCCCTGCCTCTGGGCTGCTCAGGACGGGCCAGCCCTGACCCCACTGGCTCTATTGCAGGGACTCAGTGGAGCTCTGCTGGATTCAGTGGCCTTAGCTGGAGCCCACAGATCCAGGTCCTACAGGCAGTTCTGTGCTCACAACCTAGAGGCCAGAGCCCACACTCTGTCTCCAGCAGGCCCAACTCACTTCTCCACAGCAGCTTGGCCTTGCTCCAGGCCCAGGGACTCTCCCCCACCCAGTATTTCTTCCCGGGTGACAGAGGTGGGAGAGCAGGCAAGCCACATGGTGGGTGCCACAGCAGGGAAACTCCAGGCGGGCACCCCTCCACCTCTTTGTGAGCTCTGGCCTTTCTCCTCCCTGCCTGGGTGGCTTCCTTCAGGTTGGGGAGTCTTTTGTTGACCCCTGGATTAAAGTCCTAATAAGGAATGACCTGGAAGAGGTTTTATGAGTCTTTCCTCAAGAAAGTCTGTGTCTGAGTCTCAGGGAGTGGCCCCATTCCCTGCACAGCACAGTCTTTTCTGTGACCAGCAGCTCACACAGTGAAGGAGGGGCTCTCGGGCCCCACAGGCCATTGCCCCGAGGCTGCCACGAGAGGGCAGGAGAGCCCTTCCCGGGAGCTCCATGCCAGGGGGCAGGAGAAACGCAGCTCGGCCAAGCTCTGCATCTGTGTGTCCAGCAGGGAAAGGAGAGGCTCCAGCACATGAGAGAATGGGCGGCCCCTGCTGAAGCCTCTCCCGTCCCCTGCGACCCCCGAGAGCAGGCCCTGGGCCCCCACGGCCTCTGCCGAAGCCTCTCCTGTCCCCTGCGACCCCCGAGACCTGGCCCTGGGCCCCCGCGGCCCCTGCCGAAGCCTCTCCCGTCCCCTGCGACCCCCGAGAGCAGGCCCTGGGCCTCTGCGGCCCCTGCTGGAGCCCCTCCCCAACTGCTGACCTGCTCCCAGCTCGCTCAGCTCCCTGCAAAACCTCACCTGAGGGGAAGGAGGCTGTGTTTGGGCTCAGATGCAGCAGGTGCAGCTTGTGGTCCTGGGGCCACACCTGTGAGAGCCCATTGTTCCACCCCTGCTAGGCCCTGAGTATCATCTGTCCCCACAGAACTCAGAAGGGTCATCTCTGGGCACTCTAGGCCCCCAGCCCCATGAGTGAGCCCTGGGCCCGAGGTGGATGTGGACCACAGGCCCCGGCCAGAACACCCACAGCGGGAGGACGTGTGAACCGGATGTGGGTCCCTTCCCGAGAGATGTGCAGATGGGGAGGGGCGCGGCAGATCTCAGCACGGCTGGAGCTTCCATCCATCACCACTTTCCAGCCTCCCGGCCCCACGGGGTTGGCCCTGGGAGCCCGGTCAGCAGTGAATAGCAGTGAAAGGCAGTTGGGGATGTCGCCATTGCCCCTGAGACCCCCCTGTCATGGAGATGAGGGAGCTGTCCCTTGGCAGAGGGAGGCTGGCCAGTGGGAGTGGACAGAGAATGGACCCAGTGGCCGAGGACCGCTGAGCTCAGGACCCAAGGAGGGCTCTCCTAGGAGCAGGGACGAGAGCAAACGCCAGGGACTCCGTGCAGGCCTGCGTGTCTATTTGCAAAGCGAAAGAGCAGGTTCACGTGTCGGGAGTTTCCGGACTCCTTGCAGGGTTCCCTCCCTGTGCATCACAGTTCCCCAGTAATCAAATCCTGGCCTTTGTGCGTGGAGGTGCACAGGGAGGTGACAGCGTTGTGAGTCAGTGGCAGGGCAAGGAGTCTGGTTTTCCAGGGCCAGAGGCCACGCTCAGAGGATTTCTCAGCAGGAGCTTGAGGCCCTCGAGTCAACACTTTCCCATGGATGGCCTGGCCAGCTCCGGGGACAGAGGAGGCGCCCGAGGGTCCCAGGCCACCAAGTCACCAAGAAGCGGAGGCGCCCAGGGTTTTCTTGGGGTGCGCCGATCCCAAGGCAGCCACCTGTGGTCACTGTACAAGGGACCAGCGCCCCAGGAACCTGCAGCACAGCAGGGCCTGCCTCCCAGGAGAGACTGGCCAGCGCCTGCAGGGGCTTGGGGGTCACAGTGAGGGCTCTCCTGGCCCACCTGCCCTGAAGCAGAACCCAAGCCTTCTGCCTCGGGGAGCACCTGGACGCCTGCCTCCTGTCTGGCCCTGGACACATCCCAGCAGCTGCGTGTGGGGGAGGTACAGCCTGGGCTCAGAGCCAGGGCCCACTCTGCAGGGATGCCAGACCTGGGGGTGACCACGCCTGCTCAGAATTCTCCCCACACCTGGGCTTCTCCATCCTGACCTTCCCTGGGAAGGGGAGGGCCTGTCTTTCCTCAGCATTGCGTGGGAGGTGGGAGGTGGGAGGCGGGAGGCAAGGCCTGTGGTGTGAAGCTCCCCCAGCATGGGGCTCCGGGAGAGAAAGCCCCATGCCTCAGGGAATGAAAACAGAGATTGCACCACCCCACGCACTAGGTGGCTCAGAAAATCGTTTACAAATGTTCTGAGCCCCTGAGTTTGGCTCTAAAAGGGATGTGACTGGCTCATGACAGCTCCACTGTCTGCCTCGAGAGGGGAGCGTTCGGCTTTGGGGGCAGCTTTCCCTCCAAGAGGAGCTTCACAAACATCCGCTCCCCGTGGGGTCGCCTCTCCATGGCCTGGGGCCACTGTTGGAGGTAGGGTGTCCAGCTGCCGCCAGGCGGGAAACGTGGGGGGTGACTGGGGGTCACGGCTGGGGCCCACTGGGGACTGTGAGAATCTGTCCCACAGGACTTTCTGGGATTGAAAAGCTGGCAGGGGTGAAAAGTGCGTCATGCGCTTTGCTGGACCCGGCTGCTTATTTATGTTTGGAGGGCTGGTTCCAAGGACTCCTGTTCTCCCTCTCCAGTGATGGCGTCAGTGGAAAAGCAGACGGGGCCGGGGGTGCTGGGGTTTCCTCCCTGGGATGAAGCACAGCCGGAGGTTTCGCTGATTCCCGAGCAGGCCCTGACCACCGGGTTCAGGGTGGCAAATCCACGAGTGCTGAGCCTGGCCCTGAGCCTCGGCATAAACGTCGCAAACCCCCTGGCCCGGGCAGTGTCTGTTTCATCCCCTTCAGAGTGAAGGCATCAGGTGTAAGCGTGAGGTTTAGAGATTCTAAAAGGAGAAAGGCCAGAGGTCTTGAAAACGACCTTCCTCACCTCGTTCATTCATTCCAGGAATTTGCGAGGGCCTCCGTGTCCCACGCTTGGTGGGGCCTGGGACGCAGATGTGAAGGGCGCTGCTCTCAGGAGCAGATGGAGGTGTAGACGAATCACTAAACACCCACCTCGGGCACACAGAGGGCCTGCGGGGAGCCGTGGGTGCAGGGAGGGGACCCTCCGCGTCATGCTGACGGTGTTGGCAGAGTCTCCAGCTTCTGCAGGAGCGGAACCTGTGGGTTCTTCTGTGAATTGTTTAACCAAATCTTTTGCTGGATAGTTAGTCTTTTTCTGTTGGGACACCCTGGTAGTTGGAAAGTGGTTTCTTGCATCCCTTGCTTGTCTCTTAGCTTTGTACATGGTGTTCTATTTTAATTTTTGAATATGTTTAATGTGAGAAATAGTTACGTGGTGAGCGCCATGAGTCCCTGTGTACCTGTCACCCAGCCCAACCACCAGCGGCACTGGGGGACTGGCCACACCCCCCTTTCTTAGGACTCCTGAGTCTCGGGTGTTACTTAAAGGGTGTTTCTTACAGCAAGACAGTTGAAACAAACTTTGATGTCTCTTCCATCTGTCTACAGCTGTGGCTTCTAACATTCTAATAGTGTTCTCATCAGCCAGGGCTGAGAACAAAAGCGTGTAGACTGTGGGGCTGAAGCAGCAGAAACGGACTTCCCGTAGTTCTGGAGTGAGGAGTCTTGGCTCTCCGTGCCACACGCTCAGGTTCCTGGTGAGGGTCGGATTCCTGGCTAACTGAACTGCCTTCCCAAGAGCCCCCTGCTAACACTGTGTCGCTGTATTAGGCTTCGGCACGGGAATGCTGGGGACACGTCACCAGCTCTTTAATCCACTGGAATTTTGTTTGCGGCTCTGTGAGATACAGCTCTAACATTTTCTGTTGCAAATACATAGCCAGTTATCAGATGATTTATTGAAAAAAGAATCTTTTCTCCACTGACCGTCATGAAATGCCACTGTCTTCATAATCAGAATTCCTGTAAATACTTGGTGCTGTCTCTGCTTTCTCAGTCCTGACTGGCAGACTTGTTTCTGTTTCTTTGCAGGAACTCGGGCCATTAATGGTGACAGCTTTATAGCAGGCCCTCCCCAGGCCTCTCGAAAGCATTCCTCGGCCGGGCTGCACGGTTCCTCTCCCACGTCAAGTTCATAAGCAGTGTCAAGGCCCACGGCAGTCCTGTGGCAGTTTTAAAGGATGCGCTTAGTTCATGGGACAGTTTGGAAAACTGTCATTCACGTGACTTAGAGTCCTACTACTTGAAAATGGATTCTAGCTCTCAACTAATTTAGAACTTTGGCGAAGTGTTTTAGATTTCTTTGATGGCAGAGGCGCTCATGTCTTGGTTCGTTGTTGAGTATTTTATGAAATCCATGAAGTTTTTGTGACAATGAGTGGGACACTTTCCCATAAAATGTGGTAATTATGTATTGCTGTTTTAATAAACACTGTTGATTGATGTATATAATGTTACAGTTGGCCACTTGTAATTCTAATAGTTTGTTCATTATTTTGAACTTTTTAGGTAAACAGTCAGATAATTATGCAAATAATTATAGTTGTATCTCTGCCTTTCTAATATTTATACTTGTATGTATTATCATGTTTGGCCAGGACTCAAGTATAAAACCAAGCTTCTTTCTCTTGTGTCTGACTAATGAGAGTGGGTCTAATGCAGGGGTTTGCAAACTGTGGCAGGGGGAGCGGGTGCAAATCCAGCCTATGGCCTCTGCTTATAAATAAAGTTTTATTGGAACACAATTATGCTCATTCTTTTATATATTATCTGATGCTATTTTCACGCCACAGCAGTAGTGTTAAATAGTCCAGACAGAGGCACTATTGCCTGAAAAACCTAGAATATTCGCGATCTGAGCCTTTACAGAAAAGTTTCCTGGTGTCTGTCCTCATAAATACCATGTTTGTTACAGGTTCAGGAAGCTTCCGACTATTATTTCTAGCTTTCTGAATATCTTGTGGTTGTGTATGCCTTGAACTTAGGACTAAATATTAAATTTATCAGATGCTTGTTAGGAGCCTTTGTTTTGAGATGCTCAAGCGTCTCCCTTTTCTAGTCTCTTTACTTAGTGAGTTGTCCTAACAGATGCTCTACTGTTGAGCCATCCTTGCTTTCCGGAGATAGACTTCACTTGCTCCTGATGGATTGGATTCTGCTTGTTAAAACCTTTATTTTGAGGTAATTACATCCCTATTACAAATAATGTGTCAGCATCATTGTGCGTAGATGTGTGTGTGTTATTCTTGCCATTCGTGTTTCAGGTTTTTGGTTAACTATTGATATGGTTTTGATATGTGTCCCCACTGAAATCTCATGTTGAATTGTAATCCTCAGTGTCGGAGATGAGGCCTGGTGGGAGGTAGTTGGATCATGGAGAGAATTTCTCATGAATGGTTTAGTACCTTCCTCTTGGTACTGTTCTCGCAGTAGTGATTTCTCGTGAGATCTGGTTGTTTAAACATGTGTGGCACCTCCCTGACCCTCCTCCTGCTCTGGCCATGTAAGACGTGCCGGCTCCCGCTTCGCCTTCCACCATGATTGACGATTTCCTGAGGCTGCCCAGAAACTGAGCACAGGCCAGCGTCATGCTTCCTGTTCAGCCTGCAGAACCTCGAGCCAATGAAACCCCTTTTGCTTATAGATTACCCTGTCTCAGGCATTTCTTTACAGCAGTATGAGATTGGACTAACACAACTATATATTATAGAGTGAACTGTGATACTTTTGTCTTTTTCTGTGCCTAGAAACAACGGCAATTCTTAATAACAATTCACCTGTATCAAGTTCTTACTATGCAACACACACAATTCTGCATATTTTACGTGAGTTAAGTCTTTAACCTGCAGATCAGCCCTGCGAACTAGCTGTTGCCGCCACGTCCATTTGACCAATGAAGAGGCTGAGGTGACGAGACTTTCAGTAGTTTGTCTACGGTCACCAGCCGTGAGAGGTGAAGATGGGATTTGAACTGAGCAGTCGGCCTTCAGAGCCCAGGTTACTCCCTGGGCGGCTGGCACGCCGTGAGTATTTTATGAAATCCATGAAAACCACATTTTATGGGAAAGTGTCCCACTCATTGTCACAAAAACTTCATGGATTTCATAAAATACTCAACAACAAACCAAGAAATGAGCACCTCTGCCATAATATACAAAACTTAGCTGGGCGTAGTGGTGCACGCCTGTGGTCCCAGCTACTCGGGAGGCTGAGGCACGAGAATCCCTTGAACCCAGGAGGCGGAGGTTGCAGTGAGCCAAGGTCTCGCCACTGCGCTCCAGCCTGGCTCTTAACTTGATTTCTTTCTTTTTTTTTTTTTTTTGAGACGGAGTCTGCAACCTCCACCTCCCGGGTTCAAGCGATTCTCCTGCCTCAGCCTCCCAAGTAGCTGGGATTACAGGCACCCGCCACTACACCCAGCTACTCTTTTGTATTTTTAGTAGAGACGGGGTTTCACAGTGTTAGCCAGGATGGTCTCGATCTCCTGATCTCGCGATCCACCCGCCTCAGTCTTCCAAAGTGCTGGGATTACAGGCATGAGCCACCATGCCTGGCCCTTTTAACTTGATTTCAATAAACCAGTAGAGAAAAACACTGTTAACATGAAGTCCCTGAACATTTTAAAGAGCTGGCACCGATGGTTTAAAGAATAACCCACCTAGGATCACTGGAAATGCCCTTTCTCCCTATCTTGCCAGTTGATGGAAATGTGTGGAGAAAGGTGCTTATCATGAGAGTAACGTAACAGAGTTAAAGCAACTAATGCCAATTCAAAATCAGGGAACCGCTGGGCTTGGTGGCTCATGCCTGCAAGCCCAGCACTTTGGGAGGCAAAGGCAGGAGGATTCCTCAAGCCCAGGAGTTCGAGACCAGCCTGGGCAGGATAGCAAGACCCCATCTCTACAAACAATTTTTTTTTTCATTAGCCAGGCATGGTGGCAGACATCTGTGGTACCAGCTACTCAGGAGACTGAAGTGGGAGGATGGCTTGAGCCCAGGAGGTCAGAGCTGCAGTTTTTTTATTTTTATTTTTTCCATGTCTTGCTCTGTCATCCAGGCTAGAGTGCAGTGGTGCCATCTTGGCTCACTGCAACCTCCACCTCATGGTTTTAAGTGATTCTCCTGCCTCAGCCTCCCGAGTAGCTGGGATTACAGGTGTGTGCTGCCATGCCCAGCTAATTTTTACATTTTTAGTAGAGATGGGTTTCACCATATTGGCCAGGCTGTTCTCAAACTCTTGACCTCCCAAAGTGCTGTGATTACAGGCATCAGCCCCGGTGCCCGGCCTTTCTTCCTTTTGTGTGTGTGTGTGTGTGTGTGTGTGTGTGTGTGTGATGGTGTCCAGCCTGGATGACAGAGCAAGACCCCATTTCAAAAACAAAAACAAAAAGCAAACAAATACCTGGGGGCATATCCAGAAAAGTAGGGGACATCAACACCCTGTGAAACCATAGTCACAAACCAGGTCTCCAAACCTAATCGTGGGTAATGCGTGCGTGCAGCTCGCTGGGCTGAGTGTGTGTGACACTGCGCAGGCTTGCAGGCCCCGGCACGTTTCTGCGTGTGTCCTCTTCAGATGATAACGTGCTCCGGGCAGGAGCCACTGGAGCAGCGTCTGCACTGGGAGAAAGCCCATCATACCCTCCTCTGTGGGAACCTTCCAGACAAAATGGCCACATAGGGGCAGATGTTGCCGAAATTTCTGGAAATCAGATATTCCAGATATTTTTGGCTTAGAATCAAACCCAGGAATAAGGACATGGAATGCTGAGTGGTTTCACAATCAAAATAGAGTTTATGTCAAATATTGAATATTAAACAACAATTAAAGCCAGCCTGGACGGAACAGCTGCAGTGCTCAGCCTGGGCAGGCACTCAGGAGGAGGGACTCTTCTGAGCCTCTCTAGACGCCCAGGAGGTGGACACCACCCCCAACTCTTAGGAGGGGCTTTTGGACTGCACCAGCAGGAACTGAACCCCAGGGACTCTGGGGCTAAGAACAGAACGTCTGGACGTTAGAGGCAAGCAGGAGGGGGAAGTGAGCACAAGCTGGGGGTCCCCTTGATCCTGGCTGCGCTCCACATCTCTGTCTGGGTCTGTCTCTGTCCTCCGCACATGGCACACCCTGCTCCGCGGGCAGCTGCGCCACAGGTGGGCGGAACACGCCTGAGGAGGGCGGGCCAGGCAGAGGGTGGCCAGTGGCTGCAGGTGGCAGAGCTTGCTGAGCTGGCTGGGCCTTGGTGATCCATCACCTTGTTCTGCAGGTACAGAAGTGTGGAAAGTGATCAGCACTTGCTGGGACTGGGATCCAGGCTGGCAGCTGCCCAGCCCAGAGCTCCTTGCTCCACAGTGTGGGCCACGCGTTTTCCGAATAGGAGACGCTCCAGAGGAGAAGTATGCACCCAGGCTCTGCAGAGGCAAGGGTCCAGCGTTTCCTATCCCGAGGTCCCTGGGCCCCGCCCCTCTGCACAATGACAGTCGTCTGGGAGAGGTTTCCCACAGCTGACCTTCCCTCCAGACCACTCCAGGCTCCCATCAATAGAATGTTCATCCTGTAACTGCACGGGTTTCACAAACCACAACTTTCCATCTTAATCTCACGAAACCGGGAAGCCCAGACCATGAGAAAGTCAGGGAACTGTCCCTGCTGAGGATCTCTGCCCCACGCAGCCGATCCCTCATACCCGCGTGTGGTTCATCCCCTTCTGCGGCTCTTGTTCAGAGCCCCTCTACCCAGAACGTCCCCACCCCAAGCCATCCAGCAGTGCCCCTGTGGGGTCTCAGGCAGCTCCTGACTTCCCATGAGTCGTGGGTCACCTGCAGGAAGTAAAGACGCAAGGGCTGTCTCTCAGGTCGCTCTCGGGTCAGAGGGCTGCCCTGCACTCTCATCTGTCCCAGAAGCCCCCCCAACACCTCCAGGGGCCTCAGCTCATCCCCTGCTGCCTCCCCCAGGCCTTGTTCCTCCCTCATCCCCCATTCCCCTCGGTCTCCACATCCCTTTAGCTCAAGATCATCCTTCAGCACTGCTCAGCCCCAGATAAAGCAGAGCAAAACTCAAACCTGCCCCGAGACCCCCACCATCTCTGGTCCGGCCTTGCTTCCTTGAGCACTGCCCCCGCCTGCCTGGTGCCACCCGCCCCGTGCCATCCCCACGGCCCCAGTGGTCCCTGAAGCTCCCTGGGTGGGGTCTGCAGCTGCCTTCCTGTCTTTGCTATGGGCGATCCTGTGGCTTCATCCCCCCAATGCGTCTGTTTTTCGCAGGGACTTAATTTGTCGTTTTCAGAGCAGGAGCTCTCCCCCCCCACATCAGTCCTGTTCGCTGTGGCTCCCTCCATAGGGTTCATTGAGCAGGGCCTGCGGGTCCTGTCCCTGTCCCTGCCCCCTACACTGAGCCTTGCAGGACGAGGACACAGGGATTCACTTCGGGGAGCCCCCGCCACGTTCAGGCCTCACAGTTGCCCTGAGAGTGGCAAGGTTGGCCACAGCCCCCCGTCCCCCACTGTGGGCCATCCTGACCACTAGAAGGCCCCTGGTGACCCCAGCACAGTCTCTCTCTGGGCTCCCACACCCAGGCCACAGTGTGCTCAGGGGCAGGTGCGGGCGGAGCGGGGAGTCTGGTCCAGGAACTGGTACGGACTTTTCCTGGCTTCTAGAAGGTTCAGCTCTGGCCAAGGGTCAGGGGCAGAGCAAAACCCAAAGTTCCCTGAGACCCCCACCTTCTCCGGCGGGGCCTGGAGAACTCAGCGTATGGAACATGTGACCCTCACCTCTGTGTCTTTTGAGCTGCAGTTTGGGGCAGGTGTGTACCTCCCCCCTCACCCCACCAAGAGGCTGGTCTAAGCCCCTGGCCCCACCCGTGTCCCCATCCCGGCAGCATGGACCAGACACAGTCCCAGCCGCTCCCCGCACCTCCTGTCTTGCAGCTGAGGGTAACCAGGGCAGTGTGGGGTTTGTCCTGGGGCTGGCAGTTGCTGAGTAAGAAACGCAAACCCAGCTCTGATGGCAGCATGGGATTGGGGTTTCCATGTCATCGTCATGAAGCCCCGAAGTGCTGCCTGTGCTTAGCAATTAAAATATTTACTTGGAGATGTTCAGTTTCACAGACGGCCAGGAAAGGCGGGGGTGGTGCAGAAGCCCTGCTCCCCAGAGCATTTAGGAGGGGAGGGGCTCAGCCCTTGGCCAGGAAGTCTTCCCCACCTCACCCTCGCTCAGCTGTGGCCCTGGGGACGCTGCCGCTGGCCTCATACCCTGGAGCATGGACAGGCCACTCTGGCCTGTCCAAAGGGGACACGGTTGTCACTTCCATCAGAGCTGATGGACGCAGCAGGGCCTGTGTGTGCCAAAACCAGAATTGAGGCGCCTCCCAGCAGCCAGTGTGTGGGAAACCCATCAGCTTTTGTGCAGAGGGTTGGGGAGGCCGGATGGCCTTTCCTTCCATTCCTGAAGCCTTCCCCGAATGCATTTGTGACCAGGGAACTGGCCAGCAGGCGTCTGGGAGTCAGTGGCTGTCTAGGAAGGCGATGGCGCAGGCGGACCAGTAGCTGGGAGTGAAAGGCGACGCAGGACCCGCTGGCTGCTGGAGCCCCAGGCCCGGGCGTGGCCTCTCTGCATCCCGTCCCTGGTCGGGCAGCTTTACCGGCTCGACCTATTCGGCCTGGGTGTTTCTCCTCCTAAATGTGGTTGTCTTGGGAGGCTGGCGTGAGAACCCAGCTGGCTGCAGTCTCCAGGAAAAGCAGCATACGGGGTACACAGAAGTCCTGCTTTTGTACCCAGCCTTGGGACACTCCACAATGAATGCCTCCACTGCACAGTCTCCGGTGTCCCTGAGCTCCTGCCCTGGCCCCAGAGCGGGCACTAGGGGTGGATGCAGCAGGTGGTGCACACGACAGGGACGGTGGAGGGGCAGAGCCCACCCAAGGAACATGCCCCCGAGACGCCACCTACACCAGCTCCATCTGGTGTGTGCCGTGGGCAAGGACATGCCAGAAGCGCATGGGCATGTGGGAGGCGTGGGCCGAGCCGTGTCCTGGTGTGCGTCATGGGGACGTGTCCTGTGAAGATGCCCCGGCCACCTCACCTCTTCCCATGTGCAGCAAGGGGTAGGCAGCGTCCTTGCCGTGGGTGTTCCCAGCAGAGGCAGAAGAGCGCCACCCTTGGGCCACCACCGCCACCAGCAGCACCTGGACCGTGGAGCTGAGCATCAGCATCTGCTTGGCTGGACCCAGGGCAGCGAGGGTCTGAAGGCGGCCCCCGTCCAGCAAATGTCAGCACCTGCTTATTAGTGATGGTTAACAATAGAAGTGTGGTCACAGCGAATTCATCGTCCTTGGAATTTGAGGTGTGCTCTGTCCACCACAGTGTCAGGGCTGAGTGGGGCCCCCAAAATCCATATACTGGATCCCCAGCTCCCAGGATCTTGGAGCAGGACTGGATTTGAAGATGGGGCCTTTAAGGAGGTGATTACAGTAAAAGGAGGTCACGGGGCAGCCCTGGTCCAGTCTGACTTCCAAGAAGGAGATGAAGACACAGAGTGCACAGAGGGGCCCTGGGAGGATGAAAGGGCTGTCTGACAGGCCAGTCGCCTTTTACCCTTCTGCCTTCTGCTATGAGAGGACTCAGTAACTAGGGGCCATCTTGGAAGCAGAGAGCAGTCCTTGCCAGACACCAAACCTGCTGGCGCCCTCCCTGGTCCTGGACTTCCCGGCCTCCAGTGCTGTGAGCGGTAGTTTCTGCTCTTTATGAGTCACTCAGTCACAGAAACCTTCTTACAGCAGCCAGCACGAGGGGGCGGCGGCAGCCTGGGCCCTCCCAGCCCCACCACGCGGCTTCCTGCAGATGTGAGCAGCTGGGGACGCTGGCCATACCGGAGCTTCTCTCTTTTCATTTCACTTCTATTTCAAAACAATTTCAAATACAGCAAAAAGTTGCAACAACAGTAAAAAGAGTCCATATTATTCACCTAGAGACTTATTCAGGTTTTACTAACTGTCCCAATAATCTTTTTTTTTTTTTTTTTGAGAAGCAATCTTGTTCTGTCGCCCAGGCTGGAGTGCAGTGGTGCAATCTTGGCTCACTGCAACCTCTTCACCTCCCGGGTTCAAGCGATTCTCTTGCCTCAGCCATCTGAGTAGCTGGGATTATAGGTGCCCGCCACCACACCTAGCTAATTTGTGTATTTTTAGTGGAGACAGCATTTCACCATGTTGGTTGGCCAGGCTGGTCTCGAACTCTTGACCTCAAGTGATTGGCCCGCCTTGGCCTCCCAAAGTGCTGGGATTACAGGCCTGAGCCACCTCACCCGGCCCCAACAATGTCTTTACAGCAAAAAGATCCACTGTAAGGCCACGTCTGGTGCCCAGTCGCCATAACTTCATGCTCACCCTCAACCTGGAATTTTCCTCAGTCTTTCCTTGACTTCTAAGAGCTTGACTTTGTTGAAAAGAGAAATACTCTCAGTTCGGGCTGATTTCATGGTGAGACCCGGGCTCTCGATGGAGGGAGCAGGTTCATCTGGGTTGCGAGGTGGGCGTACTGATGCGTTCACTCTGGGGGGCACTGACCTTGACCATCTGGTGGACATGGCATCTGCAGTGGTCTCCAGTGGAAATTCCTCCCTTCTCTGTAATTAATACACATTTCGTGGGGGGACATTCAGACGTGACGTAAACTCTATTC
The DNA here is from genome assembly GCA_963573385.1 of Cacajao melanocephalus. Lineage (NCBI taxonomy): Eukaryota > Metazoa > Chordata > Mammalia > Primates > Pitheciidae > Cacajao > Cacajao melanocephalus. Next base: position 241,116 of record CAUYLG010015781.1, read on the forward strand.
TTCCCTCCACTTTCACCTCCAGGTTTGGCATTGACGGATGTCCTTGTTGCCTGAATTAATTACTCCTGCAGTGGCTGCTGGGGTGAATTCCTCAGGCTGTCACTTATCAGCTGGAATTCTACTGGGGTGGGTGAGCTTTCTTTTCTCCTCATTTATTAATTAAGCATATTGAGGTCTACATAGAACCGCAGAGTCTCATGTTATGCATGGGCAATCATCTGTTACTGTCCTTATTTATTTTATTTTGATGTGAAGTCTATCTCAATGGGGGGCCCTTCAGGCCGGCGTCTGTGTTCTTTTCATGTTTTCCGGCATGTTCTTACTTTGCATGCACACACGCACACGTTTCATCTGCAGCTGCTTCTACCTGTTTGTATTGAGAACTCTGCATTCTGGTGCCTCCAGGTTGAATCTATACCGTGGGCGCTGACGTGGCTGCTGTCCTCTCTACATCCGCCTCCCGTCAGCCCCGGGGGCCTCCCTACGCACGATCCCATGCCCGGCCTCCCATGTGTAACCTGTCTCCTTACCCTCAGGGCTCAGCCTGGCCTGGAGGCCGCGTCCCCTACAGTTGCCCTCTGTCCAGCTTCAATGCTTCCTCCATGGAGCCCAGACCCCTACCGGATCCCTCCTGGTCTGTGTGGGAAGGAGGGCATCTTTCCGAATTCAGCTTTCTCCGAATCGAGGGTGGAGTCTCCATCGGAAGGGGGGGCCCTCACTCTGCAGCACCCTCTGCGGGAGGAAGTGGTGAGGGTCCAGGCTTTGCTGGTCCTAGGACAGCTGCGCTCAGGCCAGGCAATAGAGGAGGGGGCCCCTACAGAGGCTGCAGGGTCCCCCAGGCCATCCTTGCTGCCCCTCTTCAGGTGTCATGGTGGGGACTCCGCAGGCAGTGAGCCCGGCTGGTCCTCTCACTCAGGCCCTGGGACTCTGCCCCAGCCAAAGCTGGTGTGGGCGATTCATGGTTCACTGCTGCGGCAGCTGAGCACCATCAGAAGTGACCCCATTTGTGGCTATCTCAGCCTGAGAATGTTCCTCGGGTGAGCGCGTCCCCCTCCCTGGGCGGGGGCTGGGCTCAGGCGTGGAGCTGACAAGGAGGAGAGGGCTGGTCTCCAGGCGGCCCAGGCAGACAGACAGCCGATCCACTCAGCCTCGATGCCGCAGCCACAGCTGCCCGGGGCGCACAAAGGGCCCTTGTTCCCACCCAGCCTGTGCTCCCGAGCCCCACTCCCTGACCTCTCCCGGACGTGATTAGGTGTGGGAACTATTTTCCCGGGGCTGCATTTGACATTTGACATTTGACATTCATTTGGGAGGAGGTGTCTAGACCGAAGGAGCCCTCTGCAGGCTCCCCTCCTCACCTCCATCTCACTGCAGAAGGTTTAGAAGTAGGTGACCCTGAAGCGCCTGCGACCCCAGACAGGCCTGTGTGTTAGCCACGCAACCCCAGCCTTCGTTGCCTTCCACTCAGAACAGGAAAGGCTGGCTCAGGAGGGCAGTGGGCAGAGGAGAGAGAGATGTAGCCAGGCTGCAAAGCACACACAGGCATGCATGCATGTGCAAATACACAACAGAACACATGTGCAAGTCACCCTCCAGGAAAACGCATGCAGAGTACACTAGGAACACATGTGCAGACTCTCCAGGAAAACACATGCACATACACCAGGAACACACATGCACAGACACGCTCCAGGAAAACGCATGCAGAGTACACGAGGAACACACGTGCACACTCTCCAGGAAAACACATGCACATACACCAGGAACACACGTGCACAGACATGCTCCAGGAAAATGCATGCAGAGTACACCAGGAACACATGTGCACAGACACACTCCAGGAAAACACATGCACATACACCAGGAACACATATCCACAGACATGCTCCAGGGAAACACACACACAATACACCAGGAACACATGCACACAGACACACTCCAGGAAAACACAGATGGCAGACGTGCAAATTGCACACCAGGAATGCACACGTAGAAATGCACAAAAAGACAGAGTGCTCTGTGCAGCTCAGTGAAGACATGCAACCACTCCCTAAGGACGTTTTCACGCGTGTCCACGCCCACGGCCCCGCCGGCCGGCCCTAGCAGGGCTGCAGCCTCATGAAAGCGGGGGCTTGCTGTGCAGCGAGACTTCGGGGCCTGTCTCCCACCTGCCCCACTCACGGGCTGCCCATGCCCTACTCTCATCCTTCTTGAGTAGTGGGACCCGAGATGCAGCTGGACCCAGCAGCGGGGAATGTCCTTGTGTGTGAGGAATGGTGGCATTGGGAGCATTGTTGAAGCTGCCCTCAAAACCCCAGGTGGGAGCCGGGTGGCCCCGGGAGTTCACAGTGTGCCGAGCAGTGGGAAGAAGCTCTCATAAACATTGAAAGAGACTGCAAAACTGTGGGTCCAAAATGTTCAGCTGGAGTTCAGCTGTGGGTGGGGGCCTCTGGTGGGGCTGGGGCACCTGGGGCAGTGCCCGGCAGGCTAGGCTGCGCCTGGCGCTCTGCTCTCCCCAAACCCATGCTGCCATCTGCAGATGACTGCTGCCTGCCCGCCGTCTCATGCCGCTGGGGGGCTGAAAGGATCTTGTGGCACAGTGGACAGGGTGGTGGCTGACCCCCTCTTCCTGCCAGGGACCCTTTTCCTGAAGTCCATAGCGCTGGTGCCATCTGGCAGCCTCGGCCCTCCTCCAGCCTAGCTGCGCCTACGTCCATGTTTGACTCCGGAGCCTGTGGATGGGACCCTGTTTGGGAGACGGTCTTGAGTGTGGCTAGGTCCAGCTCTTGAGGTGAGGAGGTGGTCTGGTCTATGGGGTTGTGGGGCCTAGATGACATTGCAAGGGTCCTTAGGAGAGAGAGTAGAACAGGATGTGACCCACCCAAGGACTGCGGGGCTGCCCGGAGCCAGAGGAGGCAGGAAGGACCCAGGATCTGCCCCTGCAGCCCCTGGGGAGAGGCCACCCGGTGACTGATGAACTTCCTTTCAGACTGGCCTGACCTGGAGAGCACATTTCTGGTGCTGAAAGCACCAAGCTCATGATACTTGGTTACAGCCACCCTAGGACACATGCAGCCTCTTACCTACGCCAAAGGAGTGCATTTTATTCAAATCTCACAAACCGGGTGGAGGGGACATTCCAGCTCCCCAGGGAAAAGCTCATCTGACTCATTTGTAGGAAGATGAGTTATCAGTAGTGAGTCATGGCTTTTAAAATTTCAAAAAATACCTGTTTTTTCCTGAACTTTTGGTTCTCTCTACCCTGATCAGAAAATTGAAAACAAAACAACAGCCGTGGCTCTGTTTTCTCCAGGCCAGCGCTGAGCAGAGCCGAGGCTGGGAGACCAGGGGCACCAGGGCTGGCCCTCCGCTGCTTCCTGGATTTTGGACGGGGCTTCCTCTTGGCTCAGGGCCAGGGAAGCCCAGCCTGTGTGCAAAGTCAGGGTCAATCTCTGCATCCCTGCCCTGGCCAGGCACTGCGTCTCACACAGGAAAGACCTATTTGTCCTCAATTGAGAGAGAAGACAGAATCCCAGTGACTCAACTAGGGCCAAAGGGCTGCCCCTGGGAAACCGGCCACGTCTCATCCCCAAGGCAACCCGGCTGCCCTGGAGAGCCCGGGGCCCCCAGATACTTTCAGGGAAAGGTGCAGGGCCTGTGAGCGGTGCCGGCCTCAGGCCCAGATGGCTGGGGGTGGCCCTGGGTAGAGACAGGACTGCACTCCCTGCCAGGGATGGTCCTGGGTCATGGAGACACTCTAGGAACACGTATGTGGACAGGTACACTTACTCACACACTTCCACACACGTGCACACACAATCACACATGCGAAACACACAGCCATGTGCACATACACATCCACAAACATGTGCACACACACAATCACATATACACACACAGCCACATACTCACACATATACACACATGTACACACACATCCACACACATGTGCACACAATCAAATATGCACACACAGCCACATACACATATACACACGTGCACACGCACACAGTCATGTGCACACACATTCATGCACACACATACACATACACATGCACACAAACATATACACACATACAAGGCCCCCACAATCAGCATGTCCACAGGTGGAGGTGGGTGGGGAGGATGTTCCTGGCCCCTGAACAGGGGTGTTCTGGGGGAGCTGGGCAGGTAGGGGCAGCTCCAGGATAGCGATGCCCGAGCTCAGCCTGGCCTCTGACTTCCTGGGTGCCACCCCAAGCACCAAATGCCCAGAGGCCGGGTGAGGACCTCTGAGAATCGGGCCCCTCCTGAGCAGACCCAAGGACCCTAACACGTGGCTCGGCCCCCTGGCCTTTCCCAGAGAGACGGAAGCCTAAACACACTCACCCACTTCTCCTGTCCCAGGATGCCTTTCGGCCCAGGTCATTCCGTGTCTGTCAGCTGGCCGGTCTGCTCCAGAGACTCAGGCTTGACGTTCCGGGAGGCAGGTCCCCCACCTGGCGGAGGTTGTGGAGAGGCTTGTCGCTGTTGGTTGGCCCCCCGGCCTGTCTTCCCGGGGCACCTGCCTGTCCTCCTGGGGAACAGGGATGAGTGTGCTCCCTGGCTCTTGCGCTTAGGACGGACGCGTCAGATGGCTCTGAGGAGGCTCCTCCAGGGCTGCACAGGCACCCTCAGTGGCTTGGAGTCTCCCGAAGACACGAGTGAGGTCTGTGCCCATCAGCCCATCACAGCCACGGGGGAAGCTGGTATCCAAGTCCACACTGAGCGTGCCAGGCCCGGGCCTTCAGACCCAGAACTTGAGCAAATTTACAAGAAGAAACCAAACAAACCCATTAAAAAGTAGGGAAAGGATATGAGCGGACACTTCTCAAAAAAGACATACATGCAGCCAACAAACACATGAAAAATAGTTCGACATCACTAATGATTAGAGAAACGCAAATCGAACCACAGTGAGTTGTCATGCCAGTCAGAATGGCAATTGTGAAAAAGCCAAGAAACAACAGATGCTGGTGAGGTTGTGGAGAAGTCGGAACACTTTCACCTGCTGGTGGGAATGTCAATGAGTTCCACTATAGCGGAAGACAATGTGGTGATTTCTCAAAGACTGAGAACCAGAAATACCATTTGACCCAGCAATCCTATTACTGGGTATATACCCAAAGAAATATAAATCATTCTATTATAAAGATACATGCATGTGAATGTTCACCGCAGCACCACTCACAATAGCAAAGACATCAACCCAAACGCCCATCAGTCATTGACTGGATAAAGAAAATGTGGCACATATACACCATGGAGTATTATGCAGCCATAAAAAGGAAGAAGATCATATCCTTTGCAGGGACATGGATGAAACTGAAAGCCATTATCTCCAGCAAACTAACACAAGAACAGAAAACCAAACACCGCACGTTCAGTTTTAAGTGGGAGCTGAACAATGAGAACACATGGACACAGGGAAGGGAACAACGCACACCAGGTCCTATTGGGGAAGGAGGGGGGATGGAGTGAGTTAGGGAAAAGAGGTAATGTGTGCCGGGCTTCATACCTGGGTGATGGGTTGATGGATGCGGCAAACCACCATGGCACACGTTTACCTCTGTAACAAACCTGCATATTCTGCACACATACACCAGAAATTAAAAAAAAAAAAAAACAGTAAAACAAATGAAAAAAGAAAGATAGCAGAGAAGAACATGGACCTTAGCATAGCAACTCTCCCGATGGAAGGCGTGGCCACACAGGGAGCAGAGGAGGAGAAGGCAGAGTGCACTCTGCAACAGAAGCCATCACAACTTCGTGACAAAAGACCCCGGAAACCAAGTCAGAAAGCCAGTGGCGGACGGGGGAATAATGAACGCTAAAGAATGCTCAGCTCATGGTAGCAGAGAAAATACCGGCAAACGTGGAAAGTGTGAGGGCGTCAGGCATCACGGCACACAGGCGTGTTCTCCGGATGCAGGGGAGGCGGGCGGGCGGGGCTGTGGTTATCAAGGGAAACTGGCTGCTCTCAGGGACCTCCTTTAACTTTCTCTGTGACTCAGAGCAGGGACCGGCAAGCTCCATTGAGGGGTGGAAAATCATGGACTTGAGCTCTGCGGCCACGTGGTCGGTGCACCTGCTCTGCTCTGCCGATGTTTTCCTTTGGATTTTTCTCTAAGCATGTAAACACATGAAAACCATCCTTAGCCCAAATGCAGCCAAAAGGTCCTGTGGGTGGAGTTTGCCATCTTATGCCCATGAAAGGCTCAAAGTGTGCCCAGCCAGCAGCCTGGGCACCCCTAGAGCTGTACAAATGCAAGTTCTCTGGCCCACCCAGCCCCAGGTGTGGAGGTGGCCCACCCAGGCTCTAAGAAGCCATCTAGGGGTCCTGCCCAGGCCTTTGAGAAAGGCGGCCTTGGCCGAATGGTCACACCTGTGCATGGGGGGGTGGGCTCACAACTTCTTTAGCACTGGGGCCAATGGGAGCCTCCTGAGGACCCCTCGACAGGGGCCTGGAACCCGGCTCTTGTTAAAATGCAGATTCTGACTCAGAGAGTCTGGGCTGGAGCCTAGGACTCTGCAAGTCTACCTGGCAACCGCGGATGCCCAGGCTGCTCCAGGGGCCTCACCTCCCGGCTGTGGCACCTTCAGAGCACCGGCTGCCAGCGTGGAACTCGCAGCACAGCTCCCGAGCGCTGCAGAAATGGATGTGCGGGTGGGGTGGGGGCCGGGACCTGGAGGTGTTGTCTGTCCCCTCCCTCTCTCACTGGGGCATTGAAGACACACGAGAAGGAGGTGTGGGGGCGAGAAACAATGTTGGCATCTCCATCCTGGGAAGAGGCTGGGAAGAGTGACTCAGCCACAGGAAATAAACAACACCAGCTTTTGTCTAAGAAATTCACCCTGTTTGACTTCATGGATTCCTGTCAGTCTGCGAGGACCCGGGTTAGCCTGGGATCCTCTTCTGTGGCCTTGCTGAGTGCATCCCCACTCCGCCTCCTCGTAGGACGCCTGGTCCTGCCGTGTGTGGTCCTGGAGGCCCAGGGTGACCTCGAGCGTCCCCAGCCAGGCTGCCCACCCTGGGAGCGAAGCAGAGCAATCTCAGCACCCACGGCAGAGGAGGCCACAGTGGAGGAGGCCACGGCAAAGGAGGCCACGGCAGAGGAGGCCATGATGGAGGATGCCACGCCTGGCTCAGCCTGAAGTTGAGAATCTGTGGAGGGGCTGAGATGATTACCCCCAGGACCCCCACTTCAGGCCGGCTCAGAGGGTCCAGGTTGGGGCTCCCTGTGGCCTTCAGGGAATCTCACCCCATTTGGATGTTACCTTCAGGCTGGTTCTGGAGGCTGGGTGCCCACAGGCCAGAGGTCAAGGAACCAGGAAGTACCCCGCGACACGTGCCTGGGGAGCCCCAAGCTCCTCTACAGGTGAAAAATAGAAACCCCTGCCTCCAGCTCAGTCACTGTCCCCAGGACGTGGGTGGCCACCCTCACTTCTCTGGCCCCCTCTGGCTGAGAAACTCCATGTGCACCACCCCAGGGATTTCTGGCCCCTCTAGAGGGACTCTGTCCCCCTTCCTGCCCTGCCCCCCAACATTCCTTCCCCACCAAGCCCTGGGCCATTTTCCCACAGCCTGAGACCAGCCTTCTGGTCACCTGCAGTGGCTGTCAGGCCAGGCCGTGGGCTGGGGTGGGGGCTGTCCCTGGGTGCCCAGGCCTCTCGGGGACCCCTGCATGCAGGGGGCATGACTTGGAGGGTGCCTTTCCCCACCCAGGGCCCAACCAACCTTGAGGTCACAGATTCCCAGCCTGCTGCAGGGGGAGGCCCCGCCCCTCTGAAGCCATGCTCTGGCCTCCTCTTCTGCCCCCACCCCCGTCCTGCCCCTCCCTGTCCCCACTCGGCATTATCTGCTCTGCAGGCCGTGCTCTGGAAGCCTTAAGGCCCTGCGTCTGCCCCCTGGCAGTTCTCCTTGGCTGGGCTCCAGGACTGGGGCCCCATTACCTGGAGGTGGACTGGCCACCCTGCTGTCCAACAGGGCCACTGGGATAGGAGTGGCCACAACTCCTGCAGACCCAGGTCCGGGAGGGCAAGTGCCTTCCTTCTGGTGGCGAGGTTTTCCGTGACTCACTGCATAGCTAGGCCAAGGTCAAAGGGCACCAGACGGTGGTACCCCCTCAGTCACAAGGAAGACGGGAAGGGGCACCCGGGCCCTGAGGGGGAAGGGCTGCTGGAGTCGGGACAGGAAGCGTGTGTGAGCGTGGGTGAGGGTGTGTCAGGAAGACAGGACGTAGGAATGGCCTTGACTCCACAGGGACCCTGCCAGACGGCCAACTGACAATGCCCAGAGATGCCGTCTGCTGGCTCTTCCTGCAGGGTCGTGGGGGAGCTCGGTGCATTTGTGAAGCTGGATGGGAGAGGACCGTGGCGGTGACCAGACTCAACTCACACGTGTTGCATCAACACGGTTGAAGTGTTTTATTACTCTATGGCAGTCTGGTTGGGTGAGGGTCCTGTGTGTTTTACGTGACATATTTTTAAACGGTATTCTATGAGCACAGAGGCTTTGCCCACTGGCCAGCGAGACGCAGTAGAAAAGGTTAAGGGTCCTTGTCTGGCCCCATGTGGGCATGGCCTGACCAGGTGGGGCCAGCACCAGGATGAGAGCACCTGCCAGCTGTAATGCCGGCTCCTTCCTCCACTTTCCTTCCTGCAGCCCCGGGAAAACCCAGCCCAGCAGCTGGCAGGAAGGAGGCCCGTGTCCGTGTGCCTAGCCAGCCCCTGGTTGGCTGCCTGGGCAGTCTTTACAGGACCCTGGCGCCAGCCCGTCAGAAGGCAAAGCCCGTCGGAAGCTATTCTTGGCTCGTGTGCCTTGGCCCTCGGAGCACCTTATAAGGCTCTGTCCAGCCTCAAGACCCTCTCTGAGTGCCAAGGTCTGCCCTGCCACTGCCTGTGGCTGGACACGGGGCCAAACGGCAACCTGGCTGCTCCTGGCCTGTTTCACCCTGGGCTCCAGACTGCCTCCTGTTTCCGGTGAATCTCCCCTTAGGTTTGAAGGAATTTGACCAAGACCTTGGCCTGGGGAGACCTGGGAGAGAAGGGGGGGTAGGGCTCAGAGCTGGCCCTCGGCAGCCTTACATGGTGAGCTTCTGGTCCTGCTGAGCCGCCGTGGGAGCCGTGGCAAAGGCTTATTTTTAGAATCTCTTACCCCAACACCAGGCTGGACCCAAATAACACATGTATTTTCGTGGCTAAAAAATACAACTTGATGGTAAGTCATTTGATGCAGAGAAAATGCCAAACCGGTGAGCCCAGTGAGAGGCTTCCTGGGACCACAGCATCCTCCTGCAGCTGGCCCGGGTGCACCTGACCAGCCGCAGCCCAGAGTGTGACCGTCCCGGCCCTAGGAGGGTAGGGCGGCCTCTGGTTTGCCATCGGAGACTCAAGGCCGGTGTCCCCTGGTGCTCCCTGATGCGTTGAATCAGAAGCCGGCGGATGGGTGGGCCAGCAGGCCGTTTTCCCCAGGACTAGGTGAGGGAGGCCCTGCTGGGAAGTCCCCAGATGCAGGAGGCACCAGAACAGCCCACCCTCCCTGTCCCAGGAGAGGCATCGACCCAGCTGGAGGCTGAGCCCTTCTCTGCCACCATGGCTCCTACTCCGAATCATCACGTCGCCATCACTGGCTGCTCGTTAGAGATGCGGACCCTCTGTCCCCTTACATGGGTGGTCAATCTCGTAAAAGCTCCCGGACCAGGCTCTGCAGTGGCGGGGCTCAGCCGGGCGGCTCTCACTCAGGGACTCCTGAAGGACACCCAGGTGGGTCAGCACAGCAGGGGCAGGAAAGGCAGGCAGCGTGGCTGGGGCGGGGCTCACCCAGGCTGTTGGAGGCTTCGCACAGCTGCTGGCCGGGATCCGAGTGGGAGTGTCCCCAGAGGCCCAGGCAGGTGCTTCCAGGCCCCTTAAGATGTAACCCTAGGTGGTCGGGCGCGGTGGCTCACGCCTGTAATCCTAGCACTTTGGGAGGCCGAGGTGGGTGGATCACCTGAGGTCAGGAGTTCAAGACCAGCCTGGCCATCATGGTGAAACCCCATCTTTAAAAAAAAAAGATGTAACCCTAGGAACCTCAGAAAGCCTCTGCTCACTTTTGTTGGTTGAGCAAGTCAGATTTCAGGGGAGGGGACTTAGACCCCGGGATGGGGGGTTCAGGGTACCCTCATGTGCATCCTGGGGTCACACCTCCAGAACCCACATCTGCACTTAGTCAGATCCCAGCTTAACTGTGGCTCATTGAAGTGGGAGAAGTGGGGGCCAGTTGTGGGGGAAGCTCACGCCTCTGTGGAGCCCCAGGCAGTACCCCAGGTCCTGCCACAGACCATCCGAGGAGTGGGCAGGTGGACCAGGGGTCAGCACACTGCTCTATTATGAGCCAGAGAATGAATAGTTTAGGCTTTTTGGGACCAAACAGTCACAACAACTCAACTCTGCCACTGTGGACTCTAACCTCATGGCATCTTGTTACACGAGGCAATGCTGTCGGATTCCTGAGATTAGGAAGGAGACACCCTAGGGGGCCTGGTTCAGCTGCCACAACCACCTCCAAATGGCGCCGGGGTAGCAGGGGCTGGACTACAGAGCCTCCCATCCCCTCTGCCCCATGACGATGTCACCGTCCCATCCCTTATCCCCACGCCCTGACCACCCAGCACAATTAAGAATCAGAAAACAGGCTGGGCACAGTGGCTCATGCCTGTAATCCCAACACTATGGGAGGCCAAGGTGGGTGGATCACCTGAAGTCAGGAGCGTGGGTAACCCCCACCTGGGCACCCAGGAAGGAGAGCTAAGCAGATCCCCAGCACAATTAGTGCCTGAGGAATATCTTAGTTTACAGTGTTACTACTCAGTTTTTCCCTTTATATATAATCATACATTAGTTTATAGTCAGAACAATTAGTGCCTGAAGAATATCTTACTACTCAGTTATTTCCATATATATATATATAATTATATCTTGTTCATAGTCGGAGGAATGCCTAGAGCAGACACGGTACAGAGCATGAACTAAGGGAAAAACCGCTATGGATAAGTAACGATATCTTGTTTATAGTTGGAGGAATGTCTAGAGCAGACACAGTGCAGAGCATGATTTAAGGGAAAATCAGTTATACCAGGATAAGAATTTATGGCCCAGGTGGCAGCATTCAGTATCATAAAGATACCTGCTGTGTGGCAGACTTGGAGCAAGAGCCATTGCTCCTGAAAAGGAGGTGCAGGACCGTGCGTCCAGTTCTTGTGGAAGGCTGCCCTGTGGCCGGCAATCCTGCGAGCGTCCGAGGGCTTAAAACCCCTCCGGTATAACCGCACCTAGGTGGCTGTATACCTTGCCAGCCCTGTTGCTATGTACTGACTCAAAGCATCCTCCTACAGAAATCACCGGAAGCTGCCAGCAGGTGGCTGTAGACCTTGTCAGCTCTGTTGCTGTGCTGACACAAAGCATCCTCCTATAGAATTCCTTAGAAGTAGCCTGGCCCTAGATAAGAGATGTTGCACACTGCACCCTCTTCACTGCGCACGGCCCACCTCCTTGCCTCGGTGACCTAATGCGGGTGGACCCTTTACTGCGCACTGCCCGCCTCCTAGCCTAGGTGACCTCACGGGGGTGAACCCCTTGTTATTGCTCACATGACTGTCTTGACCCTATCACTATCCTTAAGATGACCTCACTCACTACCCTGCCCCCTAACTTATACCCAATAAATACAGACACTCCTGGACGTTCGGGGCCTCGCCTGTCTCCAAGTGTCAGTGGCGTGGCCCCCGAGCCCAGCTGTCTTTTCCAATCCTTCGGTGTCCTGTCTCTTTATTTCTAGGAACCTGCGCCTTGGCACAGCAATAGGGGACACCCCACGACTCTGTAGGGCTTGACCCTACACAGGAGTTCAAGACCAGCCTGGCCAAATAGTGAAACCCCGTCTCTACTAAAAAATACAAAAATTAGCCAAGTGTGGTGGCGGGCGTCTGTAATCCCAACTACTCGGGAGGCTGAGGCATGAGAATCGCTTGAACCCAGGAGGCAGAGGTTGCAGTGAGCCGAGATTGCACCACTGCATTCCAGCCTGGGTGACAGAACAAGATGCTGCCTCAAAAAAAAAAAAAAAAGGAATAAGGAAACAGAAGACTCTCTCTGTCCTTCCTTTCCCCTTCTCTGATACTCCTCCTTGCTATGGACTTGAGTTTCTGACCCGTCCCACGCTGGAGGCCCCGAGAAGGCAGCCAGACCTCATTCCAGCCTGAGAGCCACACTTCCTAGCTGGCCAGGAAGGCTGTTGGCTGAGGCAGGCTGGCTCCTGGGACAGGGGGTGTCCTGGGACGGCCCCTCCCGCACCTCCCGCCCCATCCTGCACGCTCTGCCTCTGTGGCTTCTGAAGCACGGGCCTGGGGTGTACAGAGTTGGGTTTTGCTGGGTGAGCCCAGAGGACCACTTTTGTCTCTGAGGGTGAGTGGAGGCGGCTGCAGCTCCCCGGTGGCTGACGGGCCGCACCAGCTCTGCTGCGCTGTTCTGTTCCCCGTGTGTCTCTCCCTGCATGGTCACTTTCTTGGGCTTTTTGAACTCATTGATGCAGATCTGTGTTTTCCTCGTAGTTCATTTGTGCTCACATGTGCCGTGTCTGTGCATGAAATGCCCGCCTCCTCTTCCTTGTGTGGGTCTGCTGTCCCAGCCGCGTCCCATCTCCCTGTCCCTGTGCTTAGTCCTCAGGTCAAGGTCATGGCCCGGACTCTTCCCCTGGAGCCCGCCCTCCCGTCAGATCTCTGTGCAGTGCTCTCTGCTCACAGCAGCCCCTCTGCAGCCACCTCCGAGCTGGCCGAGCCTCATGGCATCAGGGCCACGCCACCTATGAGTGGAGTCAGGCGAGGCCCCGAATGTCCAGAAGCGTGAGTATTTATTGTGTATAGGTTGGGGGCAGGGCAGTGAGTGAAGTCATCTTTAAGGATAGTGATAGGGTCATGAGCAATAAAACATGGGGTCCACCCCCATTAGGTCACCTAGGCTAGGAGGTGGACAGTGCGCAGCAAGGGGCCTGTTCCCATGAAGGCAAGGGCCGTGTGCGGTAAGGGGTCCACCCCCATTAGGTCACCAGGGCTTGAGGGTGGGCCATACGCAGTGAAAAGGGTGCAGTGTGCAATACTTCCATCTATGGGCAAACTACTTTTAAGAAGATTTATAGGAGGATGCTTTAAGTCACACAGTAGTGACAGAACTGTCAGCGTTACTGCCACTTGCTGGCAGCTTCCAGTGAGTTCTACCGGAAGATGCTTTTCGAGCCGCACAGTAGCAAGAGCTGATAAAGTTCACAGTCACCAAGGCGGATTGCCGTCTGAGGGCAGCCTTCCACCAGAACGGGAAAAAGGTCCTACAACTCCTTTATCAGGAGGAGTGGCTTTTACCCCAGGCCTGCCATACAGCAGGTATCTTTACAATACTGAACGCTGCTGCCTGGGCCATGGATTCTTGTCCTGGTATAACTGTTTTTCCCTTAAATCATGCTCTGCACTGTGTCTGCTCTAGACATTCCTCCGATTATGAACTGAGATATAATTATATGTATGTGTAGGGAAATATTCGTTATGCACTCATACTGTGAACTATTATATGATTATATATAGAAAGGATTACATAAAAGGAAACAACTGAATAGTAACACTGTAAACTGAGACATTCTTCAGGCCTTAATTGTGCCAGGGTTCTGCTTAGTTCTCCTTCCTCGGTGCCTATGTGGGGGGTTACCCACAAAGAGCCAGCGGGTCCTGACAGAGCTTCCTTTCCCCAACCCCTACAAAAGGCAGCAACACCTGATCCCCAGGAGAAGGTGCTTCCCTCTGCTGCCCCGGCCTCACTTTCCTACTCTGGGATTCCTGAGCCGCCTCAGCGAGCAGCAGACTCCAGGCTGGGCCTCCGTGAGGGGGCGGGACGGACTGTGCCTACGTCTCAGGAGCAAGATGCATGGTGCACCCGGCATGTTTCTGACCTGGTTCTATCTGGCTGCATGACAGCAACCTCCCTCCACGGGCTGTGGTCCCTTTGAGCTGTGGTCCTTGTGAGCTGTGGCCCATCTGTGGGCAGTGGTCCCTCCATGGGCTCTAGTCCCTCCATGGGCTGTGGTCCCCTTGGACTGTGGTCCCTCCGTGGGCTGTGGTTCCCATGGGCTCTGGTCCCTCCGTGGGCTGTGCTGTGGCCCTGATCTGCCCTCTGAGGGGCCTGGCTGGACTGCTGTCTCTGATCCTGTGCTTCTCAGCCTTGGCTGCAGCTCCCCTGCCATGCAGGCTCGTCCTGGGCGATCCCTGCCTTGAAGGCATCTTCACATGGAGTTGGCAAAGCCTTGCTTTTGGGGGCTGGGGGGGCATTGACCAGCCCCCTGGGAGGCTCTGGCCCCACTGTGTTTCTGACTCAGCCAGCCAAGATTAGAAAAGGCTGAAACCAGCCCTACAAGCCACGGCCCTGGCGCCCTGGCCAGCTGTGTCTAATCACTCCGTGGGGTCAGCCACATGGTGTTGTCCCAGCATCCCCGAAGCCAGGTCAGCCTTCACTGTGGGGAGCAGGGCGGCCTTGAAAGGAGCTCTGTCCTCCATGGGGCCTCAGCCAGGAAGGCACAAAGGGGCTTTGTCCCCAGCCCAAGCCCGGACGACCCTCCTCCAGCTGTGGCCCTCAGGGCTGTCTGGCCGGCTCGCCCGGGGGATTGCATCTCCCCAGGCTTCAGCGAGGGCCCCAGTCAGCCACTGAGGTGCAGAGGATGAGAAATTCCACAGAAAAACATGTACGGACACCTCAGGGAAGCTTCTGGAAGAATGCCCGTAGGAGGCTCACCACAACGCCCAGGGTGGGACTAAGATCCCTTTCCCTGCTTCTGCTCCCAGCTCATCCTCCGGCTGTTAGCATTCTCCCGTGTTCCCCAGAGCCCTGAAACATGAGCGCACAGGCCTTGGGGACGCATCGTCTGAGGTCCCCACCCATCCAGTGTCTGCCCCGTTCCACGCGGTCCCATCGATCTGCCCCAGAAGTGCTGCAGCTGCATGCTTAGAGCCCCGGGTCACCCTAACTCCTAGCCTTGGGCTTCCCCTGATACCACCCAAGGTCTCTTAGTCACCCTGACAATGCCCACTGCTCACAGGACAGCCCACGCTCTGTGGCTGGGTGTGGAGGTCCCTGCTGGCCCTTCCTGATAGCTGTGCCCCTTCTTTTCACCTGTCTCCCTCCTGCCCCACCCCTGGATGGAGTTGGCTAACATTCCTCTGGTGTCCACCCAGCACAGCTGACAGGCTGCATTGCCAACTCTGAGCTTCGCTGCCTGGTGAGATGTGGACATCCTTCAAAGCCCATTTCCCCGATCACCTCTTCCAGGAAGCCTCCCCTGACTGCCTGGGTGACAATGACTCCTCCCTTTCTCTGTGCCATGGAAAGAGGTGGACTGAGACGTTAAGCAGTATGACCCCTGCCCGACTCTATGAAGAAGCACCTGCTGTGTGGCAGGCTCTGTGCTTGGTGCTGAGGATAGACCTTGGGAAAGAAACACATGGAGCCTCCCCTGCTCTCAAGGAACCCACCCTGGGGGAGGCCGGGGCAGATACCCAAGTGAGAGACCCACACAGTGGCGTAACGACGGTGGTGATGGTGGGGACGTTGCTGGACGGCAGGTCAGCGAGGGGATGTTCAGGTGAGAGCAGGTCAGCAGGGGATGTTCAGGTGAGACCAGGGGAGAGTCGGGGGACAGAGGGGACACTGGGCAAATGTCCCGAGGCAGACGAGGAGCTGTGGGAAGGAGGAGGCTGCCGGGCAGAGACGCAGAGAGCTTGCGTGTGCCACAGAGATCAGCAGGCCTAGCCCAGGCCTGGGGTATGTCCTCAGCAGGGAGGGTCGGAAGGATCTGGGCCTGCAGATGCTGGTGCAGACTGGAGGCCTGGGGTGTGAGGGTCCAGGTGGGGCTGCTGTTAACACCCAGGTGAGTGGGCTGGGGCCAGGTGGGCCAGGAGCTGGCACAGGGTCAGGTGCTTGGAGGCTGAGTGCCACGCTTGGGACCTGGAGGTATGTGGGGAGGTGTCTGGTGTGCCTGGGGCTGCCGCCTGCCCTGCTGGACTTCAGCAGTGCAGGACAATGAGGTGGGCAGGTTCTGGGGCGGTAGTTGGATCTAGGGAGGTGGGCGGGGTCTGGGACGGTGGGCGGGATCTGAGGCGGTGGACGGCGGTGTAGGGAGGTGGGCGGGGTCTGGGATGGTGGCCTTTCCTTTTGTGCAGTCAGGGGAGGTGTCGGTGCCAAGCTGCCGTTTTAGTCTGGCTCTAAGGCGGTCTGGGCTGGGGACACACAGGGAAACCCTTGACCCATAGGATGGGGCGAGGTTCCAAGGACACAGGTGGCTTGGCCTGAAAACAGCTTCCACCTGCAGATGTGCGGGAAGCCCTCGGCAACGAGCCTCAGCCTCTCCATCTGTGAAATGGTGACAGTGTCGCTGGATTTCGGGCTGTCCATGAGGGTGACATGATAGGACGGGTTGGAGTTCCTGAACGCCCCGGGGTCGGGGGTCTCACAGCAGGAGCTTAGCTGGTGTCAGCATCTCCTGGACCAGGGCGCCTGGCCCTGCCCCCCATGTCGAAGTCTGCACCGTTCCCACGAAGCCCTCAAGGCTGCAGACAGTGGCGCACATCTCAGCCGCCGCCCAGCACAGTCCCCCGGGAGGTGGGCGCTCCTTCTAGGGAAGTAATAGTAACTCTTGGGTGGTTGCCATGGAAAGGGGCAGGAACACCCAGGTGTTGCCATGGCAACAGTAAGCTGACCTGGCCCACTGGAGGGCGTGTCTGGTGGAAAGCTGCCTCTGCCCCTCCCCACCTTGTTAGCTAGCCCTCAATGGGGTCCGGTGTCTGAGCCCCACCTCCTGCCTCAGATGTTCCGTCTGTCACCCCATCACCAGGGAGGCACTGCCGGTAATGTCCCTTCCACCCGTCACCGTCCTGACATTGCTGCAGTGGAGGCTGCCACACAGGCTTGTGTGCTAGTGGGTACCCAGATCCTCACCTCTCTGGGACAAATGGCCCCATGTGTGGTCACCAGGCACGTGGCGGCCGCCCCATCTTCTGTCCCCAGCAGTGGAGGAGTCGCCCCGTCTTGCAGGAAAATGTTTCTCACACCTGCAGAGAAGCATCCTGTTTCTCGGGGCTGCCAGCACTGTGGTTTCTCTCGGTGCTGGAGGCTGAATGTCCGAGGACCCTCCCGAGGCCTCTCGTTGGCTTGTGGCAGCGTCCTCCCCGGGTCCTGGCAGGGCCGTCCCTCATGCATCTGTGTCCTCCCCTTCTCTTACAAGGACCCCAGGCTGACTGGATCAGAGCCTGCCCTAAGGACTGACTTTTACCTTAATCACCTCTTCAAAAGCTATCTCCAAATACAGTCAGTCACCTTCCGGGGTCCCGGCCATTAGGGCGTCGATGCACGGATTTGGGGGACACTGCTCAGCCTGTTAACTGCCTCCATCCTCTGCCTGCCTTTACCATGGGGCAGTGCTCAGCCCAGGCGGCGTCTCCTGGCTTGACGTCTGCTGTGGCCGTGGCGACTCTCAGGCTGCTTCAGCCACACCTGTGCTTTGTCTCTGCTTGGCCCTGGGGCTTCACTTCCCAAGGGGATGGAGAGAGAGACCTGTCCCTCCCAACTCTCCTGGCCTTGCCCACTGCAGAGCCCTGAGGAACATCCTCCGCTGTGAGCCTGGGCTCAGGTGCGCCCTGCATTCTCCAGCCCCTCCTCCAGGTGCACTGCTCCTGTTCCAGCCCCCCAGGCCTCCTGGGCTCCGTGGCCCCTGAGAGTGCCCCTCCCTCAGCCAGCACTGTGCGAAAAGCTTGGGGGATTCCCGATCTCCACCCCGCCCATCAGCCACCCCAGCCTACAATCTGCTGACCGTCTCCAGCTCACTCTTCTCACCAACCTACACGGCGTCCTGGCTGGGCGCCTATCCAGGGTCCCATCTGCAGAGACCCGCCCGCCTCTTCCAGTTGGTTCTGGGCTCCTGGCTGATCACGCGCTGTTGACCTGCAGTTGTGGCAGCTGTCTTTTTTCTTGTGGGTGGGAGCGATCTCTTCCCAGCTCCCCTCTGTCAGCTCCACCTGAAATTCCTCCAGGGATGGGTGCAGCCGGCTAACACTGCCTTTCCGTGGAGAATTCGTCTGCCCCAGATGGACAGACACCGGGCCAGGATGTCAAAGGCATGTCTGTCATGGACCAGGGCCCCTGGGGGAGATATCTTCTTGACATTTTGTTTTCTGACGGGAGGGTTTTTGGAAGTTGCCCTCCCACCCACCGGGTTGCTGGCGGCCCAGCCTGAGCTGTTTTCAGCGGACGCTTTCACAAATGTCTTCACAGGCTCCTGGGAAGCCGAGCTGAACAATGACCTTAGCCTTGAGCAATCCCGAGGATGTGTTTGCTGAGGAAATCATTAAACAGGGAAATGTGAGCATTAAAACCCCCCACCACCATGCCAGGCTCTGCGGGAGCCGCTTGTCCCTGTGGCCTGGGGCCAGGTGCCCCAGCATTTGCTGCCTTAGTAGACACTTATCTGGCCTGAGCCCTCAGGCACCGTACACTGATCTGGTTAGGGCAGCGGGCATCAGCCCAGGTCCCCGGGAGCGTGGAGTGGAGGGGCCATTGTCCAAGCGCAGCTGGGGCAGGGTGCCCAGGACCAGGCGTCACCTATGGTCACCTGGGGGACCTGCTGACTCCGCCCTCCTGCCCTGCTCACTGCTAGGGGCCTCAGGGTGGCTGGTTACCAGGGCCTGGTACCAGGGCCTCAGGGTGGAGGGGGGTCAGGGTGCAGGTCCTCAGAATGGAGGGGGGTCAGGGCCTAGGGCTTCAGGGTGGAGGTGGTCAGGGCCCAGGTCTCAGGGTGGAGGGGGGTCAGGGCCTCAGGGTGGAGGGGGATCAGGGTTTCAGGGTGGAGGGGGTCAGGTCTCAGGGTCTCAGGGTGGAGGGGTCAGGGCTCAGGGTGGAGGGATCAGGGCTCAGGGGCTCAGGGTGGAGGGGTCAGGGCTCAGGGTGGTGAGCAGTTATGGCCCAGGGCACTGGACAGCTGACTGCCTTCTTCACAAGCATTTTCTTTCTTTTCACCCCATGTAACCACTGGAAGGTCTCCGCAGAAGGGGGCTCCTCAAATACTGCCTGGTATCCCCCTTCCCAGCCCCAGGAGAAGGGACCCTCACTGGGCAGAGCAGAACTTTGGGTGAAACAGTGGGCCCCCCGCTAGCTGAGGCACAGGAGGGGTGGTCTCCCGTCCGGTAGGGAGCTCTGAGGTGGAGCCTCTGCTAGGGTGGAGGGTCTCAAGATGGGGAGGGAGGGGTTGTGGGGAGGGTGGTAGAGCTGCTTCTGGAGCCTGAGGGGCCTTCGGGTGGAGCTGCCGGTGTGGTGAGAGGCTTCCACCCACAGGGCAGCCCCTCACAGGGGCACAGGATGGGAGGGGAGCCACGGCAGCCACATGCCACCTCAGACTTTTGAAGAAACAAGACTTCTTGAAACGAAGAATGTCTTTTTATTTTGATTTTTGTCATGGATATCTTTTGCATTACTCTTGATTTTGAAAAGTGTTGCATGAAAATATTGCTTTTCTGATGAGTGAGTTTTTGGAACCCTGCCCCTGCTCCCGGCTTTAATTTTGCCCTGGATGTGAGCACCTCATTCTCGTTTGCGCTGTGCATCTTTGGAAGGTGCTGAGACCCCCAGTGTCCTCTGTCTCCATGGGCCATACCCTGTGAGCCAGCAGGAACCAGCCCGGAAGGCAAGAGAAGGTCAGCTGGGGGGCAGCTTCAGCGGGCAGGGAGGGGGGCAGCCGCTCAGCACGGGGCTGGCCCAGGGAGGCCAGGCTGGCCAAGGGCAGGGCCACGACCACCCAGGCTGGGAGGTCCACAGCCCACCAAGGGGTGTCCCCATGGGGAGACACTGTGGATGGATCCAGCCCGCTCAGCAGGCTGTGGAGTGTGGTAGAGGGTGGGAGGACACGCCCTGGAAGGAGGAGGCTGAACCTCTAGAGAGCTGAGTTGGGCTGGAAGATTCAGGGAATGCTGTGTGTATAGGGCCCAGCTGTGACAAGCAGTGACTGTGGTTTTAGCCAAGAGTGGGCAGTGAGGGAGTGGACAAGTGTGGGGGGTAGGGTGGGGGTGGCCCCCGTAGGACATCAAGAGGGACCTCAGTGAAGGAGGAAGCGCTGACAGGCCAGGCACCCACCCTTGGGGCCAACTGTCCAGAGAGTGGGCATCGGGAGGGCAGGGGCCAGGGGCTCCCCCAGGCCAGGTACCCACCCTCAGGGCCAACTGTCTGGAGATCGGGCAGCAGGAGGGGTGGGGGCAGGGAGAGGGCAGCAGGAGGGCAGGGGGAGGGCAGGGGAGGGCAGGGGACAGGGGGAGGGCAGGGGAGGGCAGAGGGCAGGGGCTACTACCTCCCGGAAATGTCTCACGTTGTCCTTGAACTATTGACAGTGAGGATTATTTATAAAACCCAAATTGCTTTAAAGCCATTTCTAGGTTTTACATGGACAAAAATCTATTTGAAAAAAGAAAATAATAAAATAAACATTTAAAAATCTTTCTTAGAATTCCTTAAATTTCAGGGCCATGTATGTGCCCATGTGCGGTATTTGTGAGTGTGCGTCTGTGCATCTGTATGTCTGTGTCAGTATGTCTGTGTCTGTGAGTCTGTGTGTATCTGTGTGTCAGTGCATCTGTGTGTCTGAGCGTGTCAGTGTGTCCGTGTCTGTGTGCCTGTGTGTCTGTCTGTCACTGCATGTGTGCATCAGTGTGTCTGTGCATCTGTGTCTGTGCGTGTGCGTGTCACTGTGTCAGTATGTCTGTGCATCAGTGTATCTGTGTGTCTGTGTGCGTGTCAGCATGTCTGTGCGTCAGTGTATCTGTGTGTCTGTGTGCGTGTGTCAGCATGTCTGTGCGTCAGTGTATCTGTGTGTCTGTGTGTGTGTGTCAGTATGTCTGTGCGTCAGTGTATCTGTGCGTCTGTGCGTCTGTGTGCGTGTGTCAGTATGTCTGTGCGTCAGTGTATCTGTGCGTCTGTGCGTCTGTGTGCGTGTGTCAGTATGTCTGTGCGTCTGTGTCTCTGTGTGTGTTGGGTATTTGTGCATCAGTGTGTCTGTGTGTCTGTGCGTCAGTGTGTCTGTGTGTGTCTATGTCTATGTGTTTGTGTCAGTGTGTCCGTGTGTCTGTCACTGTGTCTGTGTGTCACTGTGTCTGTGTGTCACTGTGTCACAGAGGCCGTGGCGGAGCCTTTGAAAGGATGAAGGTCTTCCCCCTACTTCATTCTTTCTCCAGGGCAGTGGCCTAGAAGTAGAGTTTCTTGGTTGAAAAGATGGCATCTTTAAAAACTGTCACGTAAGAACCACCGTAACTGGCTTCC
This sequence comes from Cacajao melanocephalus, assembly GCA_963573385.1. Classification (NCBI taxonomy): domain Eukaryota; kingdom Metazoa; phylum Chordata; class Mammalia; order Primates; family Pitheciidae; genus Cacajao; species Cacajao melanocephalus. Next base: position 262,503 of record CAUYLG010015781.1, read on the forward strand.
CCACTCTCACCAGCGCCGTCCCACTCACTCACCCCGACACTGAAGGCTTCCGAGCAGGCGCTGCGGATGCATCACCACCAGGCAGAGGGAAATCCCCTGCCATGCAAACCCGCATTCCAGTAAGAGAAAATGAGACAGGCTGCTGGGTGCTGGTGAGGGATGTGAACAGGGTTGCCAGAGGGGCCTCCCTGAGAAGACCCCGAGAAAAGGCTGGAGGAGCCAGGAAGGAGGGCGGCCTGCGTGGTCGGGGGAACAGCATCGCAGGCAGAGGGAACGGCAAGGCAAAGGTGAGGCAAAGGTGAGGCAGGTGCGTGCCCTGTGTTCCAACATGGAGAGAGTCTGTGTAGCTCCACCATCTTACATGGGAATGATTTGAATTCCAATTCTTTAATGCTCCTGCTGGAATTTTATCCCTCCTGTTAATAATTTCATGACCAATACAATTCTCTGTCTAGCTGAACATTTTGATTCTGGTGAGCACACTTTCATGTGTGTGGTGTTGTTAGCCACAGATGAGTCTAAACCAGCGTCACAGGGTCCTGTGGCAGTGCTGGGAACCTCTCTGCTCACACGGCCGGAGTGCCTCGGGACGGGAGTCACAGCGCATGCTTGCGGTGCTCATTCCTGAAGTGTGGTTTAAGGCAGTACAGTTCTCTGAGAGGAAGGGAAAAAAAGATGTCTTTATCTTCAGAAGAGTCAGGGAATGGCCCCAGTGTTTACAGCTAATGTGAAGTGATCAACACAAGGAAGGAATAGACATGCCCAGGGCGAAGGGAATTTGTCCTTAACATATTTTTAAAAAATAACCCACAATTTGATATATAACTGTAATTTTTAAACAAGTCATTTCTTTTCTTTTTCTTTTCTTTCCTTTCCTTCTTTTCTTTTCTTTTCCGTCCTTACTCCCCTCCCTCCCTCCCTCCTTCCCCCTTCCCTCCCTTCCTCCCTCCCTCCCTTCCTCCCTCCCTCCCTTCCTCCCTTCCTCCCTTCCTTCTTTTCTTTTTTTTTGGGACGGAGTCTCGCTCTGTTGCCCAGACTGGAGTGCAGTGGCATGATCTCGGCTCACTGCAACCTCCGCCTCCTGGTTTCAAGTGATTCTCCTGCCTCAGCCTCTCAAGTAGCTGGGATTACAGGCATGCACCACCACACCCGGCTAATTTTTTGTATTTTTAGTAGAGATGGGGTTTCACCGTGTTGGCCAGGCTGGTCTTGATCACCTGACCTCATGATCCACTTGCCTTGGCCTCCCAAAGGGCTGGGACTACAGGTGTGAACCACAGCACCCAGCCAAGTATTTATTTCTTAATGCCCTATTCCTACAAAGTGCAAGGCCATTTGAGAATGTCAGAAACCATAATGAAATCTGATCAAAATTCAGCAGCTTTCCACATTGATGTCATTAGAGATGCCTGCCTTTAAATTCTGCCCAGCTGTTCAGGTTCAGGAGCAATTTTATAGGCCTGTATAATCTGACGATATAATCAGTGCTTCTGTACAATCTTATTTATAAACGAAAACAAGGGAGCCGTCATGCATGTCAGAGTCATTCAGAAAATGTTTAATGAGCAGCATCAGGTAGTGAAAGGACCGAACGGGATTCCCAGAACGCCCAGTCCTTCAAAAACTCCATATGAAAATCTTTAAATGTGACATTTAAAACAGTTCACATTATTATTAGAAAAAACATAAGATGTATTAAAGAAGGAGCATGGTTTGGCTCCTTTTTTTAAATTTTGATTACGGACTTTGTTACTTAGAATGTTTTTAGGTTCACAGAAAAACTGAGTATCAGGTGCAGGGAGCCCCCCACACCCCTCGCCCAGTGCTGCATTTGGTACAGTGATCTGTCACGTGAATACACAGCTCACATTAGGGCTCACTCGTTGTGTCAAACACTTTATGAGTTTCGACAAGTGCGTCATGACATGGACCCACTAGCTCCTGTCCCTTTTATCAGGTTAAAAATAAAACCAGGCCTTGCAGAGATTTAAATGCGGCAGTGATAACCTTTGTTATATTTTCCCTTCTGAAAATATTAGCCTTGGAAGGAAATGTTTTAACAAGCAGCCACTGTTCTGTGTCTGGGCACATGTCCATCACAAGCGTATTCTCTTATCTACTTCGTGCTGTTGCCAATTTGCAGACCAGTGGCTCAGAAGCTGCGATTTTTATTCTGAGTGTAAGCTTATCCTCAAAATGGAAACTTTAATCAAAAATACAGCTTGGTCTCAGAGGAGCATTGTAGTCTTGCCGGCTGCAATTCACATGGAGACCGATGACATTGTCTCTTTTCTCTGCACACATCCATCCATCCATCCAACCACCCACCCATCCACCCAATTATCCATCCCGCCATTCCTGCATCCATCCATTCATCCACTCATCCATCCATCATCCATCCATCCCTCCATCACCCATCCACCCATCCATCCATCCATCCATCCACCCATCCATCCACCCATCCATCCATCCACCCAACCAGCCACCCATCCATCCATCCACCCACTCATCCACCCATCCACCCATCCACTAACCCTCCATACCTCCATCCATCCATCCAGCCAGCCAGCAAGCCACCCATCCATCCATCATCCATCCATCCACCCATCCATCCACCCATCCACCCATCCACCATCCACCCATCCACCCATCCACCATCCACCCATCCATCCATCCATCCATCCATCCGTCTATCCACCCATCCATCCATTCATTCTTCTGTTTGCTCATTTCCACCCAGGAATCCATCATTTCTCAAACTGAGGTTTCAACGTCATTCCTTCCTTTTAGAAAGTGCAAACCAAAGCTAAGATTGGCTCACACATGCCATGCAGGAGGTAGAGTGAGAGCATTTTTCAGACCCTAGTTCTCTTCTGGCCCCATCTCCCATGGTTTCTGGAAGTCCCAGGAGAGGGAAAAGGAGAGAAAGATGGAAAAGAAGGATAAATCATCAAATGGGGATTTTCCCTCTCCTTGGAGGGAATTGTTCACCTGGCTACCCTTGGAAATTAGATTTTCAGTGTTAAAGCTTGACACTTCTTATAGCAGTACGTGTACCAAAGTTATAAAATGGGCAAACGTGTCTAGATGAAGTTTCCTACAGTATTATGACATTTTCCCTGGAGAATCTCAAGCTCTGACATACACTTGTGAACCTTACTTATGCAGAAATTCTCTTAAACAGAGATTCTTTCTCTCTGTTTAACTTAGGTTAACACAGACACATATTTGACACAGAAAGAATTTTTTCTCTTCATTGTTCAAGTCACCTGGAGGCAGCTCCTGCCTGGGGTGGATGCCTCTGACCCCTGGGAGTGATCCTGGCAGCCACTGCGGTGCCCCCTCAGGAAGGAGGTTGGTGCCTGGTCCAGCTTTCCTATCCAGGACCTCTGTGGCTGGCTCACCCCGGCTCAGGGCAGAAGCCTAATCCAGGGTTGTTTGGGCCAGCTGGTCCAGTCAGACGCTAGAGTTTGCCTGGGGGCCCGGCCTGTCAGCAGCACAGGTGAGGGGACACGGGCTTGGCCACAAGCACCCCACTGACCTTTCCTGCAGATCTGGCACATTTAATCTTCTTCTTTGGGGAGGGGAAGAGGGTGCATTCAGAAATGCCTGTGCAGATGAGGCCCTCGGGAGCTTGCACTGGAATCACTCAAAATTCCCAAGAAGCCTGAGTCTCCTAATTCAATTCCATGTACATCTGCCTAATTCTCAATCCACGTCTAAGGTTAGAATGCACATTTTAAGTGTCCATTCTGGACAACACACATACGTGCTATACCATGCATTTAGCTCTCTCTGTACCTTGTTCATATCAGCTCAAATGTAGCCCACTTCTCAAAAGCCCAGTTCATTTTCCAGCAGGTGTGTGCTTCCATTAAAGTTTTCCTCCTTTGGGTTCCAGCAGGCTTCCCAACACAGGCACAGCAGGAACTGGATTCTGTTTGGAGAAAATCCAAAATAATCTCTAGGTGAGGGCTTAGGATGAGAAATGAATTGAGTGGTGCAGGTTTTTGTTTGTTGTACTTGTGGGGGAGGGCGATGAAAATGCTCTAGAATTGATGGCATTGATAGTTGCGTGATCCTGTGAATACACTACAGCAAGCACTGAACTTCACACTTTAAATAGGTGACTTGCGGGGGCGTGGTGACTCACACCTGTAATCCCAGCACTTTGGGAGGCCAAAGCGGGCAGATCACGAGGTCAAGAGATCGAGACCATCCTGGCCAACATGGTAAAACCCCATCTCTATTAAAAATACAAAAAAATTAGCTGGGCGTGGTGGCACGTGCCTGTAGTCCCAGCTACTCGGGAGGCTGAGGCAGGATAATTGCTTGAACCCGGGAGGCAGCGGTTGCAGTGAGCCGAGGTCGTGCCACTGCACTCCGGCCTGGCGCCTGGTGACGGAGTGAGACAGTCTCAAAAAAAAAAAAAAAAAAAAAGAATAGGTGACTTGCAGTGTGTGTGAATTATATTTTAATAAAGCTGTTATTTTTATAAAGTAAATTTAGCAACAACACCGAATACAAGCTAAATATACAAAAATTTTCTCTATATAGACCAGCAACAAATAATTAGAAAATGTAAATTTTTAAATGACACCATTTTAGTAGTATCAAAACCCATCAACTACCTAGTAGTTATTCTAATAAAATATTCTGAAAATAGCAAAACATTTATTAAGGTAGATTAAAGAAGATTTAAATAGGCCAGGAGTGGGGGCTCACGCCTGCAATCCCAGCACTTTAGGAGTCCAAGGAAGGTGGGTCATTTGAGGTCAGGAGTTCAAAACCAGCCTGGCCAACATGGTGAAACCCCATCTCTGCTAAAAATATAAAAATTAGCCAGGCATGGAGGTGCCTGTAATCCCAGCTACTTGGGAGGCTGAAGCAGGAGAATTGCTTGAACCTGGGAGGTGGAGGTTGCAGTGAGTACAGATCGTGCCACAGCACTCCAGCCTGAGTGACAGAAAAAAAAAGATTTAAATAAAGGAAGAGATATGATATGTTTATGGATTTAAAAACACAAAAATTGATCTATAAATTCCATGTAATTCCAGTCAAAATCCAGGCAGATGTGTGTGAGTGTGTGTGTTGGGGGTGGGGGTTGCTAAGGTTTACAGGGGCATGCACTGGGCAAGAGGGGAGGAAGACCAGAGCGAGGGACTCAGTCCACCAGGTGCCAATGCCCCCGGTAAAGCTGCAGGAGTCAGGACAGGGAGACACAGCCATCAGTGAAGTGGAATGGAGGGTCCAGAAACAGACACACACACGGACGCTTGATCTACAACAGATTCAGGATTGCAGATCAGGGAACAGGGGACCTCTTTGCGAATGGTGCCAGGTCAGTTGCAGATCCACATGGAGAACCGGAACTGGGGCCGCACGTTATCCCACACGCGGTCTGCAGATGCAAACGCGGAGGCTGAAACAAACACTTCTGGAAGAAATCACGGGGGGAGCGTCTTTCCTGCTGTGCCCAGGATCTGTGGGTGAACAAGACCAGGACCCTGTCTGGATGCGGTTTCGTTTAGGGATGCGGAGGGGGTGCAGAACCAAAAATCACTAAGCAATCAGGTGAAGCAGAGAGCTGGAAAGTGGGTGCTCCCACAGGCAAGGCAGGGAACACGGGCAGGCAGGCGTCTGTGCAAGGACACCAAAGGTGGACCTGCAGAGCCACGCCTGGCAGCAGCGACCGTCCCGGCCAGTCAGCGCTGGCCTACGCAGGCTGGCATGAGGTGCCGCTGCTGAAATCAGGTCCGTCTGAATCCGTGTGGAACGTGGAAGGAGCCGCATGTGCAGTGGCGCTGGCGTACCGTGTGAATGTGAGAGGATGGCGAGCCCCACGCAGTGCCACGGAGGCGAAGGGCAGCGTGGTGAGGCAGCCAGCGGCTCGGACCCGTCCTGTGACCCAGCCTTGGCGCCGCACTCCACGGCGGGTTTCTCTGCTTCCGCCGCAACTCAGAGGACGGAGGCCGTTGCATGAAGTGCCAGGACTGCTGATGAGGGGGCCTGGCGGAGGAGGGACCCTGACCTGTGCTCACAGAAACACCCATCGGCTCCGCAGTCAGGCAGAGCCTGTGGCCGAGCCCTGGAGGCTTTTCTGGTGGCTGCGAACGGTCCTGTGGAATTCCAGCTCTGCGTGGGTCCATGGGATGAAGTTTGGCTCTAGAGGTGGGTGAGACTGTTGGGCTCCACCCAGAACAGACCAAAGCTGCTCCTGGTCAGCAAACACCAGCTCCACTGCTCCAGCCGATGCCTCTGGGCCCAGCACACAGCTGCGGGGAGGCGGGGCCCCGAGCCAGAGCACAGGCATCGCCCACGGCGGGGCAGGCCACGTCCATGGCTTCTCCCCTGATGGGTCTCGAGGCTGCGCCCGCCTCGCCAGACTCCCCTCGGCCTCATCCTCGGTTCAGGCCTCTGTGACTTGCCCTTGGGGCCCAGCACAGCGCAGAGACTATGTCTGTTTCAATGGGATAGCACTGAAAAGCCGAGTCCAGGCCAGGGGACAGCCGGCTTGAGAAGACAGTGAAGGTCTCAGGCGAGGCAGCCTCCAGCCGCCTTCAGAGCAGAGGCCTATCAGCGGGGCCACGCGGCGGTGTCACGGTGCCTTGGCCCCCCAGGCAAACCTGCGCACTTGCCAGACGGCTGAGCCATGCCGAGCAGCGGAGCAGCCGAGCAGCGGAGCAGCGGAGCAGCCGAGCAGCGGAGCAGCGGAGCAGCCGAGCAGCGGAGCAGCGGAGCAGCCGAGCAGCGGAGCAGCGGAGCAGCCGAGCAGCGGAGCAGCGGAGCAGCCGAGCAGCCGAGCAGCGGAGCAGCCGAGCTACGCCGAGCAGCCGAGCAGCCGAGCAGCGGAGCAGCCGAGCAGCCGAGCAGCCGAGCAGCTGAGCCACGCCGAGCAGCCGAGCCACGCCGAGCAGCCGAGCCACACCGAGCAGCTGAGCAGCCGAGCAGCGGAGCAGCGGAGCAGCCGAGCAGCCGAGCAGCCGAGCAGCCGAGCAGCTGAGCCACGCCGAGCAGCCGAGCAGCCGAGCAGCCGAGCAGCTGAGCCACGCCGAGCAGCCGAGCAGCCGAGCAGCGGAGCAGCGGAGCAGCCGAGCAGCGGAGCAGCGGAGCAGCCGAGCAGCGGAGCAGCGGAGCAGCCGAGCAGCCGAGCAGCCAAGCCACGCCGAGCAGCTGAGCCACGCCGAGCAGCCGAGCAGCCGAGCAGCCGAGCAGCGGAGCAGCCAAGCAGCTGAGCAGCCAAGCAGCTGAGCCACGCCGAGCCACGCCGAGCAGCCGAGCCACGCCGAGCAGCCGAGCAGCCGAGCAGCTGAGCCACGCCGAGCAGCCGAGCCACGCCGAGCAGCTGAGCAGCCGAGCAGCGAAGCAGCGGAGCAGCCGAGCAGCGGAGCAGCCGAGGTGGACGGTATTGCCTCAGAATAGCGCGTGAGATTCAGCCACAAAACACAGTAGGCACAAGGAAGAAGCAAACAGGGAAGTCCCCAGATTCGGAGACAAGTGACAAACGGGCAGGATTTCATACCCCCTTGGGGGCCTGATCACTCGGAGAATGACTCCAGCTGAATTTCAAACCCGAGGAATTCATTCTCCATCCCCGCCGGTGGGTCCCAGGAGAGGAGCCACGCAGAGCATTGGACTGTGCGCTCTAATCGGGTTGTTGATAATAAACTGGTGTTTTGTTTTTTCTGTTGTTGTTGTTTTTTGATTTTGTTTTTGAGACAGTCTCGCTCTGTTGCCCAGGCTGGAGTGCAGTGGTGCCATCTTGGCTCACTGCAACCTCTGCCTCCTGGGCTCAAGTGATTCTGCCTCAGCCTTCTGAGTAGCTGGGATTACACAAACGCGCCACCACGCCTGGCTAATTTGTGTATTTTTAGTGGAGATGGGTTTTCACCATGTCAGCCAGGCTGGCAACCCCCCTCTGCATCAGCACAGGCTGGAGGGGTCCCAGCATCCCGTCCGCCAGGATCCCAAGACCTGGGGTGGGAGGGCCTAGCCCTCCTTTGGGTTCTCCTGGGGGCTGAGGAGTTGGGCCCAGGGCATCATGAGGACATGGGATCCCCAATTGTCGGCTTCCTGTGAACGCTTAGGCCAGGGTAGGGCAGAGCAGTAGGTGAGGGCCCGTGTCTGGGGCCAGGCTGTCTCACTCCTAACCTATTCTCTCCCTGCTTCTTGCTGTGCAGCCTTGGCAAGTTACGTGACCTTCTGGACTTCAAAGTCCTCATCTGTAAGACGAGTGTCGTGCTGTGGATGTGAGGAGCCAATGGGAGTGCTGCTGGCTGGCGACATTTGCCTGGGGCACTGATCCAGGGTCGCCGGAACCCAATTCCACATTAACCAGGGGTCTGGCAGCCGGGACCACCAGTATCTGAGACACAGACTGCCCGGGTCCCCAGCAGACCGGAGTCAGGCCCTTCCTGGGCCCTCACAGCCCCCATGCCCATGCTGTACACTGGCCTCGGGGGGTGGGGAGGAGTATTCCCAGCCCTTCCCCAAGCAGAATCCTTGGTGCTGCTGCTCTGATTAGGGCTGGGAGAGGGGATCTGGGGTCCTTATCCCCAAGGTGGGTGGTCACCACATTCCAGGGGTCACCATCGGCACTGGCCTCAAAGTCCTAAGCACCAATTGACATAAATCCATGGGAATTCAGCTGAAGGCTCATGCCTGTAATCTCAGCACTTTGGGAGGCCAAGGTGGGACGGTCGCTTGAGCCCCTGAATTTGAGACCAGCCAAAGCAACATAGTGATACCCCATCTCTACAAAAATATGAAACACAGCTAAGGGTGGTAGCACGCACCTGTAGTCCTGGCTACTCAGGAGGCTGAGGCAGGAGGATTGTTTAAGGCCAGGAGTTTGAGGCTGCAGTGAGATATGATCACGCCACCACACTCCGGCCTGGATGACAGAGCGAGACTCTGTCTCTAAAAACAAAGCAAACAAACAAAAACTCCATGGGAATTCCCTCAGGGACGGAAAATTACTTCCAGCCATTGGGAGCAGAGTGCAGTTTGAACTGCACCGACTAGGCACGGGGTGCCCCACTGTGGGAGAGAGAGGCTTCTTTCTGCAGCTTAATCACCGCGATGGACTAATGAGGCGAGCCGTTCCCAGGAAGCGTGCTTTACGTAACTGCTGGTAATGAGAGTGGTGGGGCTGTGCGTGTGTGTGCGTGTGCGCGCTCGTGACTCGGGAAGCCTTCAAGCTGCCAGGATTCATCCATCTTCTCTAATGAGCCTCATGGGAACATTACCGCCCTGGAGGAAGGAGAAAGCGGGATGGGCTCGCTTTCCAGCAGCTCTGCTCCAGAACTGGAAGAACTTACTGCCTTCACCCTGCCTCTGCTCATTTCTACGTCACTCAAGTGAGCAGCTCCTGAATTTGAAGAGGCACGTGTACATAAGTGCATGCATTCACACATGCATGCAGGCCACACGTGGATATGTGCACAGGCATTCATGGTGTACACTCCACGTGCATGTCCATAGGCACACACCCTCACATGCTATATATGTGCATGTGTGCCTGCATTCACACGTGCACACACCACATGTATGTGCACACAGACTTGCATTGCATAGCACATGTGCACAAAGACACATGCACCACACACATCACATATGTGCACACAAACATGTATCACACTGCACACATGCATATAAATATGCACCATGCACCACACCACACACGTGCAGACACACATCACATACCACACATATGTGCACACAGACTTGCATTGCATAGCACATGTGCACAGACACATATGCCACACACATCACACATGTGCACACACAAAGTATCACACTGCATACATGCATATAAACATGCACCACGTGCCACACCACACATATGTGCACACAGACCAGCATCACACAGCACACATGCATGTAAACATGCACCACACACCACTTCACATGCATGTGTGCACAAACCTGAATCACACAGCACGCATGCATATAAACATGCACCACACGCCACACCACACACATGTATACATATCACACACAGACTTATACATGCACATTCCCCCACACACCATAAGCATTTATATACCCACATGCATCACTGCCACATATGCATGCGTGTTGCATACCTGTGCACATGTACTACACACACCACATGCATGTGCATGGGCGCATGCAACACGCTTACACATACCATGTACCTGTGCACAGATGCATGCACTCACACATATCACAGATGTATATACAGATAATTCATATGTACACATATATGCACATAGACCTGCATTTACGTATATACCTGCCATAGAAGCCACGTGTGAAAATGAAAAACCTCGGAACCCAGAAGCTGTTGTGAGAGGAGATGGACTCAGCCAGGAGGAAGCTGCCTCCACCAGCTGCAGTGCTCAGGGCTTACAGAGGACCCCAGGGTGAGGGCCAAGCCAAGTGGCTGATGCTGGAGGCAAAGTTGTAGGGCCAGCACGGCCCCCTAGGGCCTCCTCGGTCCCAGGGCTGACAGCGACTCCTTCCTCCTGCTGCCTCATTCACTGGGCTTGAGTTGACAAGAACCTGCCAGGGAGGGCGGCAGGAGCATGAGGCTGAGGGAGGCTCAGAGTTTTCTTTGCAAGATGAGACCCAGGAAGCGGGGAAGGGCCTCCACATACCCGGGGCTCAGTGGGGACCAGGACGTGGTGGCGGCTGGATAGACCCCAAAACCAGGGCAAGGTTGATGGAGAGCGTGGATCAGGGAGTTTCCGCACCAGCTCTTTGCACATGAGGAATGGTCTTGCTGCTACAAAACAGAAGACACTCAGCAAACAACTTCTCTGAGTGATGGTTAAAGACGCCCCTCCCCCAGCACATGTGGTCCTGGAACTCATGCTCTACAGGGGTTCGGCTCTGGCTGAGGGGACCTTGGGTTTGAGGCCAGCAGAGGCCTGGCCTTGCTGCCTGTCCATGTGCCCACCTGCCATGTGCCCACCTGCCATGTGCCAGCCTGCCTTGTGCCCACCTGCCTGCCCACTTGTCCTCTGGCAGCATAGCCTGGGCACTGGCAGTGGAATGGGGAAGCAGCCCTACTTTCCTCTCTGGCCCGGGGTCTGAGTGGGGAGCCCCCGCTACAGGGATGTGTTCGTCCTCAGCTCTGCACCGGCTCCCACAGGCCCCTGGGGTTAACCTGGGCCCAGAGTTTCTAGGAAAGAGGGTCGCGGGCTGGGTATGCAGGGCTCACCCTTCCTGTGGGGGCCAGAGGGCTCCTCTGCCCCTCCCAGGCCCACTTCCTTCCTCCCACACGGACAACCCGGGGGTCCAGCCCTGGAAAATCTGAGCAGCTTGGCCGTGGCTCAACCTCCTCTTTCCACTCGCCTGCACCTGGGACCCACTTCCTGTTGGCTGCCACTGCTGGTGGGTGCAGGGAAGCCTCAGCCATGGGTCAGCCCTGCAGCCAGCGGCCCACACAGAAACCATGCTGCCTCTAGTTTAGACCCCAGCATGCGGGCAGCTGGGGGTGCCTAAGCAGCAGGGGAGGATCTACCAGACTTGGGAAGCCAGGAATCCACAGCAAACCAGGGATCTGGTGGGAGAAGTCCAGCTCCTCAGCCTGGCCCCCAGAGACTGGGCATTTGCCTGCTCCCTGTCCCTCCCAAAGACTCAGGTGCTGAGTCCCAAGGGCTCCGGCGGTGGCTCTGTGCCCGCCCCGCCAGCCCCTCCACTGCCTCTTCCAGCTCTGGCTTCAAGGCTTTCTCCTTGGTGCCCACGGTCAGCCCTCTGCCCAGCAGTTACCTCCGTCCAGGCACACACAGCCTTGTTCCCGCTCTGCCTATGGGGCCCCTCCACAGATGGCTGGAGGACCCGTACGGACCCTCGGGTGGTCATCTGCTGCCTGTTCCTGTGCCCACAGCAGGGGGCGGCCTGACCTCACAGCACAGGGTGTCAGCCAGGAGGAGTCAGGAGAGGCGACTGTCCAGCCTCCTCTGATCCCAGCACTTCCTGGCCCTGAACTGGTCCGGTTTCCATACCTGTCAACAGCAGGTTAGGACTTTATGCAGAGTCACGCAGTCTTCACACACACACACACATGCACACACACACATGCTGGTGTACACACATATGTGCAGACACAGGCACAGGCAAACACATACATACGCACTCCATTAGGCGTGACTGAGTTGTGATCTCTCCCTAATTCATATGTTGGAGTCCTAACCTCCAGGATCTGTGAATGAACTTCCTGGAGATAGAGGCTGCAGCTAACCAAATAGAAATGAGGTAACGAGGGTGTGTTTGTGTTTCTTTTAGAGGGGGAGGTCTGGACCCCATGTGAAGACAGCTGGGGGATGCATCTGCAAACTGAGGAGCCACGATGGCTGTGGGACCCCCAGGAGCTGTGGGAGGCCTGGAGCAGCCTCAGGAGGAACCAGCCTGCTGAACTCTGACCTTGCACTTCTGGCCCCCAGAGCTGTGAGATAATAAATGCTTGTTGTTTAAACTCCAGTGTGTGGTAGCTTATTACGGCAGCCCTAGCAAACTGTGCACACAGGGACAGGCCAGGCACACAGGCACACACACAGACACACTGGCACACAGACACAGACGCACAGACACAGACACACAGGCACAGGCACACGCATACAGACACACGCAAACAGATGCAGGCACACAGGCACACAGGCACACAGACACAGACACACAGACAGACACACAGGCACACACACACATACACAAGCACACAGACACACGCACACAGGCACAGAGGCACAGGCACACAGGCACAGACACACAGGCACACAGGCACACGCACACAGACACAGGCACACACACACAGACACAGGCGCACAGGCACACACACAGACACAGGCACACACACACAGACACAGGCACACAGGCACAGACACACAGGAAAACAGACACAGGCACACAGACACACAGACACAGACACACAGGCACACACACAGACACACGCACTAGCACACAGGCACACGCACACAGACACAGGCACACAGACACACAGACACAGGCACACAGACACAGGCACACACACACAGACACAGGCACATGCACACAGGCACACGCACACAGACACAGGCACATGCACACAGGCACATGCACACAGACACAGACACACAGGCACATGCACACAGACACAGGCACATGTACACAGACATGGGCACACAGACACAGACACACAGGCACATGCACACAGACACAGGCACACAGGCACAGACACATAGGCACAGGCACAGAGGCACAGGCACAGGCACACATGAGCACAAAACACACAGGTGGTCATAGCATCAACTTCAAAGTCTAGCAGAGCAGGGCTCAGGACCTGGCTGGACCATATTCAACCTGTTTCACCTTGAAAAGGCAATTTAATAATCTGAGCCTCAGTTTTCTCACCTGAAGAGTAGGAATAATAATAGTCTCTTCCTCGCAGGGTTATTAAGCAGGAACATTTTGCCCTGCGTTTGGCAGTGAAGGGGCACAGTGTCTCCTATACATACTTTACATATTTTTTTAAAGTCTCAACTATTTGTGCGGCAAACAACAGACATCTAAATAGCGTGTGGGTCAGAGAAGAAATGGCCAAGCCAGGTGAGGTGGCTTCAGCCCCAGCGACTCAGGAGGCTGAAGTGGGAGGATTGATTGAACCCAGGAGTCCATCAGCCTGGGCAGTGTGGCAAGACTCAGTCACAAAAAAAGTTTTTTAAAGAAGAAATCTCAAAGAAAATAAGGAAATATTTTGATGAATGATCATGAAAATACAGAATGTAAGAATTTGTGGAATGCAGGCAAAGGGATGCTTAGAGGGAAATTTATAGCTTTAAATGCTTAGATTAGAAACCAAAAAAGGCTTAACACCAATAATACAGTTTCTAATATAAGAAGCATAGAAAAGATAAGCAAATGAAACCCCAAAAGTAGAAAGTAAATAATGAAAGTAGTAGCAGAAATTATTTAAATACAAAACAGACAAAAAGATGAACAAACCCAAAATCGATTTTTTTATTGTTAAAATTGTTAATTGACACAAATTGCCAATATCTAGATTGAGAGAAAGCATATCAGTATAGATCCTTTACACAATACAGGATAATAATAGAACGTTATGAATGACTTTATGTCAATAGTTTAACAACTTAGGTGACACACATTTCTGAAAAACACAACTTACCAAAATCAGCATGAAATGAAATAGAAAATCTGGATAGCCTTATGTCTACCTTTAATAACTGAATTCATTATCAAACTCCTTCCACAAAGGAAGCTCCACGACCTGACGGTTTTATGGTGCGTTACACAAATGTTACACAAACTCACTCAGAAACAGAAGAAGGAAGAACTGGCCTGAATTTGCCCCACTCCTGCTGCCAAAATTCATATCCTAGCCCCAGCGTCTCAGAAGGTGAGTGTATGTGGAGTTGGGATCTTTACAAAGGCAATTAAGTTAAAATGTGGTCATTAGGGTCGCACTGGCCCAGTCTGTGGGATCTCATAAGAAGTGCAGATGAGGGCACAGACACACAGACAGAGGGACGGCCCTATGAGGACACAGGGAGAAGACACGTCTGCAAGCCAAGGACAGGCCCCAGGAACCCGCCCGGCCGCACCTGGATCTCTGACCCCAGCCTCCGGGATTGTGAGAAGCAAGTGTCTGCTGTTCAAGCCACCCGTCCTGCGCATTCTTAGGGCAGCCCAAGCAGACTAATAAAATCCCCAGCGTGTCACGCCCGCGGATGTAAGCCTGAGAGTACACCTGTCAAAGACATTACGATAAAAAACAACTGGAGCGTGTCCCCCACATCAACACAGACACGGAACGCTCAACCAGATGTCAGCAATCACTCCCAGCAAGAAAACTAGATGATACCCCAGGACCAGACGCGCTTCCTCCCAGGACTGCGAGAGCCGTTTGCTATTTGAGCGTCCATTGGTGTCATCCACATAGTAGCAGCATAAAAGAATAAAACACGATCATCTCAATAAACACAGATGAATCATTCAACAAACAAGCAACACCATTTTCACAGATAAGAACTTGCAACAGGCTAAGAATAAAGTGGAACTCTCTCAATATGATACGGGCTGCCTGTGAAGAGCCTAGAGCTAAAATCAGATGTGACGGTGGCATGGAACACCGATCTTAAACTCGCTCAGAAACAGAAGGAAGAACTTGTGTTGCGGCCTGAATTTGCCCCACTCCTGCTGCCCAAATTCATATCCTAACCCCAGCATTTCAGAAGGTGCCTGCCTGTGGAGAATGGGATCCTTACAGAGGTCAGCCATCAGGCTGAGCTTCCCTCTCAGTCTGTGAACAAGGCCAGGCTGTCTGCCTGACCGCGTCTATCCAGTGCTGTACTGGAAATGCCGGCCAGTGCCATCAGGGAGACAAAGGGGAGTCGTGCAGTTTGGAGAGGGGGCCCGTTACCAGGGTGTGACCTTTCACCCAAACCCGCCCTCCGACCCCACCCTGCGCTGCCAGGGCTGGGACTCCACAAACCTCATCTCTGCTGGGCCCACTGGCACCGCCTTAGACTGCCAATAAGGGGTGCTGGAGAGACCGCCAAGCTCCAAAGGGACAGGGGAGGCCAGGCAAGGGTTCTGGGTTCCAGGAGACTGAAGACGCGCCGGCTGAACTCTGTGAGTGCTCCCGCACCACACCCTTGAGTGGGAAGGAGCAGTATTGAGACAGCTGACAAACATGGAAAGCGGACGGCCCACGGGATGGTTGTATCACGTCGCTCGGTGATTGCACACAGGGCTTGCTGGGGCCCAGAAGCCGGGACCCAAGACACAGCTTCGATGTGAACCCAGGCAGCCTCAAGGTCCCTCTGGCCTCCCTGCTCCTGTCCCTCCCAAAGCACAAAGTTGTTCTCTGAATCCTCCTTATCTGCCTGAAGTCCACACCTGCCCAAGAAGATGACAATGGCCTGAGTCCCCTCCCTGCGTTTCCATTAACCAAGCTCCTACCCAGGAAGAAAGGCTGACGTTTGTCAACACAACACACCTGGCAAATCTCACCACCACTGTCTGCTCCAGTGGACTTTGCCCCAGGCCATTGTCTGTTCTTCAAGCCCATTGAATTCCCTAAAAGTGATTTACCACCTCCGTAAAGCCACTCACACTGCCCCATCTCTTTTCCCCTAAGAGGAAGGTACATGGCCGGCTGTGGGCCCCTGGGCTTTGGGATAACCATCCTCCTAAGAGTCTCCGTGCTATGCTGGTTAGAATAAATCCGTCAGCCTTTTAGCCTTTTCTCCAGTTAATCTGGCTTCTGTGAGTTGATTTTTCCAGCGAACCTTTGGAGAGCAAAGGAGACATTTTTCCCTTGGCCCCCGCTAGCCTACTTTTTTTTGGTTCTGAAAAGACTTTCGGGGGAGGGAGAGGAAGTGTGACAAAGAAAATGGGATAAAATGCACAAAGTCAGTAAGTCCGAGTAAAGCGTTCCCTCTCTATCCCTGCAACTTTGTCTTCTAAGCTTCAAAACAGAGCACTAAAGAATGAGAACGTTCAGTTGGGAAAAGTCATCATTCCTCTCACGGGGAAGCGACCGTGTGCCCATGATCACAACCAGCCAGGGTCCGACGCCAGGACTTCGAGGCAGTTCCCCGTCAGAACACTGAGCCGGCACGTTTCGCAGCTGACCTCAGCTCCCTGCAGCTGGGAGCACATTTTTTCCTATCGGATGTTCTTTCACAGAAAAAGAATGTTCAGATTTTTTGCTTTTGGTCTCACTGTTGGTGATGCTTTTCTGGATGCATGGGGTCGGACACACATAGGCCCACGCCACTCATTTCTCTTTTCACCAGCTAGGTTAGGATTGCGTGTCCACGGAACACACATTCCCGATTCCCCTGCCACGCCAGGCACCCTCGGGGCGTGGGCTGTGTTGGGAGCAGCCAGGGAGCCAGTGAGCTGCCGCATTTGTGGGCTGCTGGGTAGAGAGATCCGGTCTTGGAGCCCGTCAAATGTGGAAGGAATAGACAGGACCCCCGGTCCCGTGGTTTTCAGTCTTCAATCCATTATGTGCACAACAGCACTGGAATAAAAGAGGCCGAGTGTGTGAAGCGCAAAAGCAGCCCTGATCTACCCGAGTGGGCAGCTGCTCCAGGACCACCTCAGAGTCCCATGCCCTGTCCTGAACCCCCCAACCTCCCATGGGGACCCAGGGACCAGGGCACTCAGGGCAGCCAGCAACTCAGGCCCCAGATGTGAGCCTGGTGGTCCATGCCAGGAAGGGCCCAGTCACACAACGCTGCCCTATGGGTGGGGCTTGAAGCCCAAGGGCAGCCTCTCCCGGAGCAGCTGCGGCCCTGTGAGGCCTCTTCTCCAAGCCCCTTCTCTCCTTGTGTCATTTTGCTCTGTGTGTGGTGGACACCGCGAGTGACCGACCTCCCACCAGCAAATCTGACCAGTGATGACTAGCGACCATTCCTGGCTGCTCTGTGAAGCGGTACCCTGTCCACACAGGGAGTCTGGGTTCACAGCCAACTCCAGGACTGAGACCTTCGCTCAAGTCAGAGCCAAGATCTGGGGATCCGGCTATTCCCCTACCCATCAAATGTCCCTTAGTACCCGAGCCCCTGCTTCCCAGGGGCTCCATTGAGCCAGAGCCCCCAGGTGGGGGAGGGGCCCGGGCGGAGTGTAATGGGCAAAACAAGATGGAACGAGACAGGTCTGACTCATCAGCGCCGTTATTCACAGCAAGTGTGGGGTAGCAGTTCCCCTACCTGGCACGTCTGTGTCCTGTTCTAAGGCTGTTGGCTATGAACGCAGCCCAGCCCCACAACTCTATGGATAGGTGCCACCACTATCCCTATTTGATAGAGCAGGAAACTGAGGCACAAGGAGGTCACACAACTGAGCAGCATAGAGCTTGGATTTTAGCCGGGGAATCTGATGGCAAAGCTCTAGTCCCCCAGCTGCCCAGAGGCCACAGAGAGTGTGGGGCCGAGGACAGCGTGCGTGGGGGTCCCGGAGGCCACAGAGAGTGTGGGGCCGAGGACAGCGTGCATGGGGGTCCCAGAGGCCCGTAGAGGGTGTGGGGCCGAGGACAGTGTGTATGGGGATCCCAGAGGGCCACAGAGAGTGTGGGGCCAAGAACAGTGGGCGTGGGGGGCCCAGACGGCCACAGAGAGTGTGGGGCCGAGGACAGCGTGCATGGGGGTCCCAGAGGCCCGTAGAGAGTGTGGGGCCGAGGATAGCGTGCTTGGGGGTCCCGAGGCCCATAGAGGGTGTGGGGCCGAGGACAGTGTGTGTGGGGGTCCCAGCCTTTGGGAACCTGGGGCACAGCCCAGGAATGAGGAGCCGAGCAGATGGACAGGGAGGGAAGCATCTTGGTAGCAGAGGTGGCTCGAGGCAGCTGAGGGGTCGGGGGCCAGCGCTGCAGACCCTGGGAAGGCTGGCTGGTTTGGGCGCAGAGCGGGAGAGCCGCACAGTGGAATCTGTGCGTGTGGTGTTCCTGCACAGGAAGCAGCCGGGGCAGGGCCAGCCCCACAGAGCCTTCCCTGGGGTCGAGGCCCAGGGTGACACCTTCCTCAGCTCAGCTCAGAATGCTTCCTCCTGCACTGCGCAGTGCAGCCCCAGGTGTCCTGCAGGGGGGACACCTCTGCCCAGTGCAGCCCAGGAGTCCGCGGCGGGGACACCTCCGACTCGCTCCCCTACACCAACCAGAAAGCTCAATGGGACAACGCACGACCTATTCACAATTGCAAGCACACAATTGGGACACAGTCCCCAGAGGACTCCTCCAGGGCCTTGAAGCGGAGGCTGGTTATGAGGGTCACTAAGACAAGCAAGCGTGGTTTTGCCCTCTTAAACCATCCACACCCCCCGGACGCCCGACAGGGACCAGAGATCGCCCACTGCCTAGACCAGACCCAGCCATCCCCAAATTCATTACGTGGAACTGGGGAGGGGGCTCCGGGCAGGGGCCGTGCTGGTGATCTCGGTGTCCAGGAGGCCTCACGGTATCCACTCACCGCAATCTCCACCCCCTCGGACACAGATCCGTGTCCCCATCCTCACCAATGCAGTCCCAGAACTCAGGTGCAGACCCCACTCCATTCTTCCCCAGGGACCCTGCCACCCTCCCCCGCCCAGAGAGAAACACAGCATCTCAGAACAAGAGACAAGGCCCAGGCATTCAGGGAGGCTAAAAGAGGAACACGCCCCTCACCACAATCTCCCCCAGGCACACTGGAGTTTCATCAGCACACTGTGTCAAGCAGAATACTAGACCCATAAAGTCATGAAGCCTCCACGCCCTGCTCCCTCCCAGGAATGTGAGGCTGGGTGCAGAGTGGATGAGGCAGCTGTGATGAAGGCCAGGCACTCTGAGACGGGAGATTGTCTGGGGTTATCTGCTGGTAATCCTCAGGGCCCTTATCCAGGGAGGCAGGAGGTGGGGGAGGAGGCATGGGACAGCAGCAGGGACTGCGGGGGGTGGGGGGGGTGAAGCGGGGGAACCATTCTCCTGGTGGGCCCAGGAGCAGACTCCAGCCTGTAGAGATAATGAATCTGCTTGTTCGTTTGTTTGTTTTGAGACGGACTTTTGCTCTGTCACGCTGGCTGGAGTGCAGTGGTGCAATCTCGGCTCACTGCAACCTCTGCCTCCCAAGTTCAAGCAATTCTCCTGCCTCAGCCTCCCAAATAGCTGGGATTACAGGCACGTGCCACCACGCTTGGCTAATTTTTGTATTTTTAGTAGTGATGGGGTTTCACCATGTTGGCCAGGCTGGTCTCGAACTCCTGAGCTCAGGTGATCCGCCTGCCTTGGCCTCTCGCAGTGCTGGGGTGACAGGCGTGAGCCACACACTGTACTGAATCTGTGTTATTGTAAGCCACTGAGTTTGTGCTCATTTGTCACAGCAGCCACAGGGAACTCATACAAACACTGAAGCAGATCATTTCAGGGGAATTTAAAAGACACCACGAAGGGAGAAATGTCACAAAAAATTTAAGTTAATAAAAATTGCACAGACAGGAAGAGAAAGTGTTATCGTCTATGAAGGAAAGCAAGTCGGGGGCTGTGGCTCTGAGGGCCTGAGCGGAGGGCAGAGCTGGGCAGGCTGCGGGGACGCTGGGCCAGCTCGGGGGCTTTTGTTAGGGGCCAAGGCCGGGTCCTCATGTGTTCCTGGGGCAGAGTGAGGGGCCTGGGTGCTGCAGCCTCTCAGGGGCCAGAGACCACTGCTAAGATCAGCCTCAGCTCTGTGCAAGGGCTGAGCCAAAAACAATACCGCCTCGAGGCCCTGGGGTAGGGAGGAGGGGAAACTGATACGCTCACTCCTGGAGGCTGATGGGAGGGTAGGGGGTCCCCGAGGACCCTCCCTTCTGTTAGAGACGGGCAGGAGGCTGTCCCAACCCCCTCTCGTCTCGGAGACAGGAGAGGCAGGCAGCTGCCTCTAGCAGCCACCGACAGAGTCCAGCTATCTTAATGGCCCCATAAAATAGGGCATGTGCGTGACCCCAGAGGTGACCCAGGAGTCACACAGAGCCACCCTCCCAAGCTGGAATCCCAAAAATCCAAGTCCCACTGGCAGTCCAGGTCTTTCTGCGGAAAGGCCCTCCCCCTTGATAAGCCGAGGTCCCTGGGAGCTCAGCCCAACCCCCGCCCAGCCCCTGCTCCCGGCTCCATAGTCTCCAGGCAGCCGCGGTACCTCTGAGCCAGAGCCAGCGCTTGGGTCCCCAGTGGCCTCCTTCCTTGCTGCCACAGCTGCCCCTCCACAGCCCTGGTCACCTACAAGGAATCTGGCCAAGAAGACTGACAAGAATCCCGACTGCCTGGTCGCAGGGAAGGGCCCCTCGCAGGGGCACCCCGACAGCAAGGGGGCTCCAGTGAAACTCAGGGGTCTTGGCGGAAGGTGAAGGGGGTGCCCAAGCTCCTGACCTGGCATGGCCTTGCTGAGCACCCTGCCCAGCCTGGCCTTGGTGAGCCCCCTGACCTGCAAGGTTTGGGTTTTGGGTCCTGGGTCAGCTCCCCACTGCCCTGACTGTCTGAATTCCAACAGATTTTATCTGAAAATGTTGCGTTGAATCCAGCGTCACCTCTGAACTGTGACTTGGGTTCATCATGTGCTTCTTCCCCCACTCCTACCTGGGGACCTACGAGAAGGGCTGGGTCTCTTTCTGGTCGGAGAAGGGTGAGGGGGTCTGGGAAGCTCCCGCCCACCTCCTGATCGCTTGGCCCCAAGCTCTGCCCAGGCGCACCCCCTGCATCCAGCCACACCCCTTGTCCCCCAGACTCAGGACATGCCACCCCTCTCGCATTGGCGCCTTTGGGTGGCATCAGGACTTTTGGGATAGAGCAAGTGTGCAGAGGGGATCCCTCACTGTGAGTAGGAGAGAGAAGCCATCGACCACGCCTGGCGGGGAGGGGTTACCAGGAAAGGGCTGCTGGTGGACCCATCCCACAGGGCGCTGGGACTCTGAGGACAAGCCCCACTGGTGGCCCCAGGACCCAACAGTGACGGTGGTGAGCATCCTCAGGTGCAGCCACTGGATGCCGGCTGGGGTGACTAACCGATGCCCTGGGGTCTTCTCCATCAAATTCCTTTGAACGTCTTTGTCCTTCATGACCCTGACTGGTCTCAGATGTTTAGAGAAGTTGCCTCCGGGCCTCCTCTTGGCGGCCAGGCCCACACTCAAGTTTGCGTTGCTTTTAAACTCTGAGAAACCCTCAGCAATGTTTTCTTTTCCTTTGAAAATCACTGCAGTGGCCCCAGGAGGGGCGGGTGGTCCCACTGACGAGGGCCCCCAGGGCCTGTAAGAGGCCACTTTCTCACCCCAAAGGGCATCAGGCCCAGAGCCTGGAAGGCGGGTCTGGACTTCCAGCAGGAGGCCGAGCTCTGCGGAACCTCGCAGGGTGAGTGGGCAAGTGAGCACTTCCCCGACCTCCCTCCGTGGGGCCCAGCATCCCCTCCCGGCCTGAGTCAGTGCCTGCGGACAGCTGTGTTCCTGGGTTTGGTGACAACTCTCCCGCACCCAGGGCTGTGACTTCGGGACACCTGGTCTGTCACAGAGAAGCCCCGTGAGTCCTTTTCCCAGCAAGAACCCAGTCAGGGAAAGGCCTCCCTCTCCATAGGCCTCCCCACAAAGATACGGTGGACAGTGAAAAATTCAGCCCCACTGTGAGAGGCTACAGTACTTGTCATTTCTTGGGATTCACGAGGACTTGTGTCGAGAAAGTACGATGAACTCTGGCGATCAATCGGAATAAAGCACCAGCCTGGCAGAGGCAC